>JAUYWV010101252.1:0-13460 GCA_032274565.1 Nematoplana nigrocapitula | reverse complement strand
GTAGAAACGTATATTTAACAAATATATGAGCAAACACAACTAAACATTAGGTTAGAATCGAGGACTTCTTAAGTGCACGCTTCATAGTCGAAGTACTGTAAAATACGAATAAAGTGATGCTCTGAACCTAAAACACTATACGAACTGATCATACAGCAAAGCATAAATGATGTTGAAATGGAAGAATATTTCCGATTCCTGCACGATTCCCACTTCAAAGACAAAAATACTCTCGACTATAAAATGGCAGAATCTTCTAAGGCAGGTCGTAGACTTCCGAAAGCTAAATGCGATATGAACACCTTGGAGATGGAAACCAAGATGTGGGAGAACATATTTTAGGCGGCGATAGCCCTGCTCAACTGATCAATACAGTATAGTATTTGATGAGACTAAATTTTGCACTCTGTTGTGACGAGCATGTCCGCTTAACAACAAAAAACATTGTACTCAAAATCCAGTGTTTACAGGGAATTTTCATCGAAAAACAACCAGGGTGGATTGAATAGCATGAACAATACGCAGAAAATCGTCACGGCATACGCAAATCCAGATCCCAGAAAGGACATTGTTACTTTGTATGAAAAATACATTTCTCGTCGACCTAGTGGTACACCTGATCGTTTATACTTGCGACATTTTCGTAAACCCAAAGGCAACGTTTGGTACACTTGTCAACCGGTCGGAGTTCATACCATTGAGAAAACGATAAAAATGATTTGTGAAAATAATGGAATGTGTGGCAATACGCGCCTCACTCTTTAAGAGCAACAGCAAAAATGTAGCCTTGGCTGTTCAAGGATACCAAATAATGTATCTCTTGATAAGCAAATAGGCAAAATTAAATGATGTTTGCAGGTGCTCCTTGGCCGTCCTTGGCGCTGTTATGATTACAGTATGACATTTTATGATGCCATGGAGTATTTTATACATCAATGAGAGGTGGTCGTTAATTCCTTCAGAGTCTGCCCCTCATTTGACCACTTATCTTTGCGGGATCTGTGGTGGGCCGCCGCTCGTGCTTCGACGCACAGCCGATCCCTGGGCTGTCTCTCTGAGATGGCGCGAAGAGCCCACCGAACTGGCTGCACCTGGTCAGAAGGTGTTGATAGCGCAGATATCTGGTTGAACCTGAGTAGGTTAAACAGTTTGATCCCTGTGTAGTTGGGTGGCAGTCAACAGAGACCATTTGGGTTTAAATCAGACTACCCTTCCAGAATCGGATGCGTGACCGCAACAACATCATCCTTTTCAGATGACTGTAACGACTTTTGTCTGCAATGAGTCGAAGTTTCATCTTATACTTGCAAGAATTTTCATATCATTAATGTAAATTAGATATAATAGAGGACCCAAAACACTGCCTTGAGGGACTCCCTATTGAACTGGAAGTAGGTGGGACTCTGCTTTACCTAGAACTGTAAATATTTTCTTTCTGTCAAATAACTATCTAAAATATAATGCGCAGCTGGTGCTAGCGAAGTGTGAAACCATTTTGGCTTCTAATTTGAGCAGGGACTCAGTATACAGCAAGTAGTTCTGAACATTGGAGGGAAGAGTTAATGTAAACTACGCAGAGAAAGTTAAGTTCCTAGATGGTGTCTCATAGATAATATGCTCACATTCACTTGGGTAGTTTAGAATCAGGCTACTCAAACCAGTAGATGAGCATCCTCAGAAGGCTACGATTGTATGCGAGCTGTATAAGAAGCTGTCTTGACTACGGGGCGGATATCTGGGGTACCACCCGCGACCTATCAAAACTCAGAATATGGCGGTGAGGATAATTACCGTGATTCAGATTAACCAATATTGAATAATCCTTATTATAGGCAACTGTGGACTGAGGGTGGAAAATCATGTCGGCAAATAGGTTGAAAGAGGGTGTACAGACTTCACGCCCATCATGCTGGAAACAAAATATGAGGACAAATGATTAAGTCATCGAAATAGATGACAAAATATGCCATTTTTTTGATATTGTGAAACTAAAACAATATACGTTTATGGGCATTGCATACGAAAAGGAAAAGTGACAATAAGAATCACTAAAGAAACAATTGATTGAAAGAGAATGAGATGAAAACTGGGGTATTTCCATATAGGAATGTCTTCCTCTTCCAACTCTCCCTGTCTTCATATCCTCTTACTAATTCACTCATGTCCTCTCCACTCCAATCCTTCAAGTCATCCATCCAGTCTCTTTTCGGTCTTCCCTTCAGTCTCTTTCTTTTTTCATTAGCTTATAAGACGTGACAGTCCAAATCTCGCAGCTGTACGACAATGTGGCCAACATGGTCACAGGTCTTCTCATTTCATCTTATTCTGCATCGTTCATAGTGATTTCCACAGGGAGTACCGAGCTTAGCCATGGCGCTGCGCTGGTTGCCTGTGCAATTCGGGTCCGTACCTCTGCCTCTGATTTTGCATCCTCCCTGATCACTGCTCCAAGTTGTTTGAACCTTCTAACTAGTTCCAGAGTTTTTTGCGGTGTAGTCCTCTCCTATACCCAAAGCTTTGCTCTTCTCTGTTACAAGCGTGAAAAGGCTCTCTGCTGGCATCTCGAACACTTTTATGGGAGAGAGAAAGGATCATGGTATCAGGCCCACAATACAATTCTGTTGATATTTGTTGTTATTGGTGTTTTTGCATTTTGCTCTATTGATTTATTGTTGATTAAGTGACTGTTTGTTTTCTCTCCTCTATGCTAGACGGTGATGGACAATCTGAATCAGATTCGTCAAGACAAAATCTTCCGCCTCCTCACACCTCTGCTCGTATTCAACGGCTTTGAACAGGCTTTCGTCTACGCAGACTACAACAAGGTCAGTCTTTATTCAGATTCGCGCTTTTCTACATATAGTTATGTGAGAGTTGAACCTTCCGTGAGTCGATAAAAAGCCAACTGCAGAGATGTAGCTCATACGGGAGGAGCTACACCGTGCTGGTACGCGTCAACAGCTGTTGCAGACCGCCGTGCTTATACGCTTCAATAGCTGTAGCAGACCGCTGTGATGGTATGCGTCAACTGCTGATACAGACCGCCGTAATGGTACACGCGTCATCAGATGATGTAGCTTGCCGTGTTGGTATGCGTCAACAGCTGAAGCAGACCGCCGTGCTTGTACGCGTCAACAGCTGTATCTGACCACCGTGATGGTATGCGTCAACAGCTGATACAGACCATTGTGCTGGTACGCGTCAACAGGTGATGCAGACGACCGTGCTTGTACGCGTCAACAGCTGTAGCAGACCGCCGTGATGGTATGCGCCATCAGCTGATGCAAACCGCCGTGCTTGTACGTGCCATCAGCTGATGCAAACCGCCATGCTGGTACGCGTCATCTGCTGATGCAAACCGCCGTGCTGGTACCCGCCATCAACTGATGCAAACCGCCGTACTTGCACGCGTCATCTGCTGATGCAAATCGGCGTACTTGCACGCGTCATCTGATGCAAATCGCCGTGTTAATACGCGTCATCAGCTGATGCCGGCAATCAACATCAGATAGATACGATTTGGTGGGGCACGTAGTGAGAAAATAACAGGTGAAATACGAGTCGCATTGACGGGTCGCCAGAAGGAAAAGGGACGCGAGACCGCCAGGCAACCACTGACCTTACTGGGATGGCTGAAAAGAGTAACCGGGGGGTAAATGGAGTGAAGAGAGAAGGACGCTATGACTGACGCCTATGCCGGGCTCTGACCGACTCGTACCAGGCATTAAAAAATGCATTTTTAGTGTCATTTGTTGGTCAAATGATTGTAGGGCACACGACACTTTCTGACCGAATTTGCACATTTCCCTGATACGAATATACTGTAGGTCTAAACGTTCAAATCCGTTGAAGCATTTTCCTATATTTATATGCCCTATTTGCACCACACTTCATATATCCCCTTGGTACGTTTGCTATTGCGTTGTTGACATTCTGTTTCGCAAATCCCCAAAGAAGTGTTTACTTTTCGTCAGCTGTCAATATTCAGTTAATTTTTTTACTGCGAGCAAGCCAGCCAAACGAGGGAAGAAGAATTTGAAACATTTACATATGCACTGTACAGTTCAACCCATGCAGAGATGGTTGCTAGGGTTACCGCATGCAGAGGTGGTTGCTAGGGTGTTAGTTTCATATCTGCAAATTTAAACGGACGTTTTGTATTGCTTTCTCTCTCTTTCTCTCTTCCACTTTATTTCTCCTCATTCTCTCCTTCTCTTTTCATTTTTAAACTGTTCTTTCATTTTCAATTTTCCGTTTTCTCTAATTACGTCTCTCTCGTCTCGCTTTCGTTTTGCCGTCTTTCTCGCTTTTTTATCTTCTGTCTATCTGTTTCCCTTTTCGCTATCTTTGCGTCTTTTTATTCGTTATTATATTCTTCATTTTTTTTCTCAACAAGAAGGAAACTTAGCTGTCCACAGCCTATATTTAAGGTTAAACTACACTATCTCTAAAAAGATAGATTTTATCTATAGCAATATGTTTGATAAAATATATTGTACATATAAATATTTTACATATTTATTGTAAGTTTCAGCTTGATCGAACAAATATTGATCTATAGCGGCTTGATATGTGACTTTCAGAATTTTGCTGATACTCTAAAGAAGACGTCAAGTATTGCATATTTAAAGTTACTTACCAATCGCACCATATTCTGTATCATGTATCTTCTATCCGTATTATCCATTTTTCACATTTTTGTTTTGGCTTTCGAGAGTTTATTCTTCGTCCATTTGATCCGATTTTGCCTCCGGTGGTCTAATATTTGCCCGATCAAGCTGAAACTTACACAAAAACATGTAAAATGGTTTTAAGGACATTTTATTAAAGCATATTGCTATAGAAAATATCGATAATCTCAAAATTATTTGAGTTAAACCTTAAATTTGGCGCAATTTTGTTTTTGCATGGGGCACCAGCGGATTAAAGCTACTCGATGAAATTGGCAAACAAATAGATTTCAACTCTTTAGACAAAAAATTCCCCAAGGGGGACAGGTTTTATAGTACAGGCCCATGAACTATATGTTGAATAATCGAAACTGGTTGCTATGGTAATTAATGTTTTTATTACATTTTCATTCGGATGACTTGATTGTTTAGGAGACAGAAAAGCTTGGACAGTTGTAAAAGGAAGACATTCCTATGGGTGCACCCACGGATAGCCTGACTGTAATTTTAGCAGAAATAGCATCGTTGAGACAATTCAAGCGGTTTTGGAGTTTCACTAGAATTCCATTCATGAATAAACGTTGTAAAATATTTTACCCTCAAATTACCGTGGGGTTACTGGCGTCCCAAAAACCTTTTAAAATTATGCATTACAGAAAAAATGAAAATTCTCGAACATGATTCTTTAGATATAAATATGTTTTGAGTGTAAATTTCGTAATTTCGTAAAAACTTTTCAAACCCGTCTATCATATTGTACTTAGATAAATATCGCATTTGTTACCATGGGGTCGCTATAGCGACCGCATTCCTCCCATCTGTAGAATTTCGTTGTTTGGAGCTGATATGTACCCATACACGGTCAAGGCGCGCAGAGCGTCTTTACCAACCAATGCGACCTCAAAATCTGGGCTTGTTGTGGCATACAGTAGATACAGCTTATTGCAGCAGCTTATATAGAAATCTACACTGGAAAACACGGGCCATGGTCCTGAAGTTGGACAAGCTACTATAGAGTTGTGTTACAAATGACTGGAGCACTTGGCAACACATTGGTTGCGGTTGTAGTGGAGACAATTTCTTTACATCCGATAGCTTAGAAAGGGCATTTCGCGCTCGGCAATTGACGTATTGTGGCACAGTGAGACAAAATTATCGATTTTTGTGGTTACTGACAAACGCCAAGGAGACGTGTATTCCTCCAAGTTTGCCTTCTCTGGAAACACAGCACTGCTATCATACTGTATATCCTGTCAACTCAACATCACAACACTGAAAAGCACAATGAAACAAATGACGCGAAACCAGAAATAACTCTTTGTTACAACAGAACCAAAGGTGTTGTGGTCACACTGGACAAGTTGGTCTGAAATTGCAGAAAGAATCAACGATGACCAGTGATAGTGTTCCAGAATTTTGTGGGTATAGCTGCCTACAATGTATTTGTGATCTTCTTGCACATGTATCCAGAATACCAACGTGCCAAATTTTATCACAGGCATGTATGTATTTTGGAAATCACTTGGAATTGCGATGTTGACACCTGCTAGCAATGCTCGGCGTTGCTCAGGACATCACCGATGGTCGCAAATGGACAAGAGAACAAAGGAGGCTCAATAAGACGTATTCGCTGTGGTCGTTGGACCAGGGCTTCGGCCAAGAAAACGGTCAAATGGCGTTCAGCCTGCCAAACGCCAATTTGTACCACTCACTCGCACGTGGTGTGCAATCCTCGGTGCTGTGTCTAATTGACTTTCTGGTTCTCTTTTCCATTCATTTCAATAATAAAAAATGAAATAGCATTGGAATTGGTTTTGGTTTGCATATAAAAGAAAAGAAAAGGAGTCGGGGTCGCCAACGATCTCACAGTATTTAGGGCGACTGTGCATATATATATATTCAGACTTTGTGTTTACAGGAAACATTTCAACTATGGGAATTGTAAGTGAGGAAATTGTTAATTTGAACAGACGTGAGAGGAAACATCAATAATTAATTATCAAACACACACAAGCCATCCCTGATTAGGTTCCCAATTGAATCTCTGTCGATCTCTCTCTCTCTCTCTGATGTATAGACTTGCAATCCCCCATATAGAAGAAATTTTAGTCATATTTCAATTTTTCCAAAACGAAATTAGCTCGAGAGTAAAATGTTCACTATCAGGCAGATAGGTTGCTTGTGAGGACGTAAATTTATTTAGGCATAGCGCTTGCGAGTGAGGACGTAATAATATTCAGAAATTTTAGGTTTGATTTATTCAGCTACCCTTATAGATTATTGATTACATAAAGTACGCCGACGAAACTATGATGCTGCAGTCTATGAAGAAAAGCGTCGCCCATTCTCAAAACAAGTCTTCGTGACACTTTCACGAAAATAAAATAACACAACAGCACCATAAGTTTGAACCTAAATGTAAATAACTAGATTAGAGATGCACGAAAACTAAAAATTAGGCCAATGTAGAATATTCGTCGTCTTCGTCGTGTATCCATCAGCTCGGATGCCGTGCCCTGGTGACTCTAGACACAACATTTGCCCAACGCTCACGATCCATGGCCAAACTGTTCCGTGCTGTTACTCGGAGGCCTGTGGTTTTATGTACAGTATGTCATATCTATATATCTTGCTTTTATAGGCCTTTCTCTTCTCTGTAAACCTTCATTCAACTTTCCCTTCCATGAACAGCTTTTCTATATTGTTACCATCTGTCCTTGTAATGTGTCCAAAGTATTGAATTTTCTTTTTTTCTGTACGATGTTTAACATTAGACACTTATAATAGCGACCGGTTTTGCTTGTCATTATAAGCATTTTCAAGCAATTTCAAAGGTGGAGACTTATTTGTGTCTCACTCTGGAAGCTCCATTTCTTCTACAATTCATATAGTAAACAACCCGCCCACTCTGATCGCATGATTAAATTTAATTACAACTCCCCCATGTATTGGAGATCAAGTCTGCTAAATAGGGCCTTTAGAAATACTTTATCTTGGTCCCTCTTCCACAAGGAAATAAAAATGCTTTAACTAGTCAGTCAGTAGTTCCTAGTAATTTATACTTTAAACAATTTTCCTAAAAGATTTGTCCTCTCTCGTGTGCATAGTTTTATTCAATCTAAGTTTTCTGCCGTTAGCTCTCCTAGACCTACTATCCCTCCGGCTTCTTCTTTATTCACTCTCCCTTTTATTGGTTGTCTTTCTTTGAATCTGGCCAAAAACGTCTGAAACGGCTTATTGAGAACGACGGATTAAATATTTTCTTCAGGACAGTGAAGTTTGGCTCCTATTTGAACAACAAGGATCCTACACCACGTGGACACCCTGCTAATTGTGTGTACCAATTTACTTGCACCATCCATCGTGGCACGTCCTATATTGGACGAACTAAACGACATTTAGCCACTCGCGTGAACGAACATCGAAAAGGTCCTGGAGCAATCCATGAGCATCTCCTCAAGTGTGACTGTGCCGGTAGCCTCGATCAATTCCTCACACTGTGTACTGGCCGTGACAATTTCGATCTTTCAATTCGGGAGAGGATTCATATCAAGGACTGCTCCCCTTCTCTGAACACTTCTTAGGCAAATGATGGTGTTTCTTACTTTCTGCCTGTTTTTAAGTAATTGTTAATCTGTATGTAACCTAGCGTTTGTTTGTTATAACTAATTGTTCGTTTATTCTGCTAGTCTCCACTTTTGAAATTGCTTGAAAATGCTTATAATGGATAAGCGAAACCCGTCATCATTATAAATCCAATTTCTTGAGTTTAAAGATAAATAAAATAGTAAAAATGTACTTTAGCATAGTTTAATCAAACATGTTTCGGGATTCTTTTCCCATATCATATTCAGCATTGCAAACACATAATGACAAAGAAAGTAATTTGAATCATGCGCAATTAAATTAATAAAACGAAACACTAATCGTACACCTTTAACAAAAAATGCGCTCTACTCAAATTACTTTCTTTGCCATCATGTGGTTGTAATGTATTTCGTGTCGATGAAGATGGAAAAAGAATCCCGCAATATGTTCGATTAAACTATGCTTAAGTACATTTTTGCTCTTTTATTTATCTTTAAACTCAATAAATTTTCATAGACATCATTTTTTTAATAAATGTATAATGTTCTACATAGGCCTGAATTTTCTTTTTCGTATTCGATAAATGTAAATAACTATGAATTTATATTTTGCCCGAAACCCAAGCGTCAACTCTCTTCCACCATCTCCATTCCACAGGTCACCCATGGCTCGACCATCAAAGTCCTTGGGAGTGGTGACCCTTACTGTTGACCTCAAATGGGACAGTCACGTCAATGAAATCTTATAGAAGTGCAGCCAACGCATGTTCCCCCTATACAGGGTGAGCCAAAAGATGTGCCGAATATTTAATTAATTTTATTCTACATAAATAATACAACTTTAGAACAAATATTAATACTATTATTAAAATAATACAAATACCAATGTCAATATTTACAAAATATATATAATGTCCTCAATATTTGAGCTGATTACCTCCTTGCTCAATGAGCTCCTGCATGCAGAGAGCAACAGACTGACAAACCTTATGATGCAACCCATTGCCCTCAAATTTCTCAATCATTTGAATAATATTTTCTTGTAAATCATGCAGATTCTGTGGCTTGTTTGTGAAGCAAAGTGATTTAAAATGACCCCACAACCAAAAATCTGGTGGTGTGAGGTCAGGTGAATGTGCTGGCCAGGACACAGGTCCACCACTTCCAATCCAGCAATTAGGGAACTGTTCATTGAAAAGATTATGTACTTTATTAGTGAAATGTTGGTACCATGAGATTCATTTTATCTTAACCTATGGAATAATCACATTCAGCATATCAGATATTTTACTCCAGTCAACATACTATCAATAAAATGGGGTCCAATGATCCCTGAAGCACTTACTCCTGTCCAGATATGTAGAGACCTGTCAGTGGTATTGGTGCACATTATCAGGTCCTTATCACTAGGCCAATTGAAACCCCAATGAACCAAATTCCATCAGTGCATCATACCTTGGTCCAGAAATTGGGATCTTATGTAGCCACAATTCTGCAAACTTCATGCCATCCAACTTATCAAAATCAAGAAGAAATGCACTTTGATGAGGTCTGAATTTCTGTAAATCTAAGACAATGCAATGAAGTGAAGTTTGCGATATACCAAGCTCATCACCATATCTGCAAGTAGACAACGAGTGATCATAAACAACACTTGCAGCAATATTTTCTTTGTTAACCTCACTGCATGCTGTTCGCAATCAACCAGAACATGGACACTCATCTATAGTTTTTGTGGCTTGAAATTTATCAAACAGATGTTTAGCAGTTTTGTCACAGATTCTGATGTTGTGCAAATTTTGTATGACATGTCACATATGTAATCCATTGGGATTCCTCTTGTACTCAATTACAATTTCAGCTTTGTCAACTATATTTAAGCATATAGCCATAAAACTGAAAAATTTATGAATCAGCAATTTTAAAAATATAAAATATTTTCTATATATAAACATTATACTACATAAAACATTTAATGTATATATATTTGTTCTAAAGTTGTATTATTTTGTAGAAAATTAAATACATATTTGGCACATCTTTTGGCTCACCCAGTATATACCACTGTATATATATATTTTAAAACTGGAAAATGAATATAGATATAGTAATTAATATATATATATATATATATACTAAAAAGAACTTTGTAGTAATTTTGTAATAAAGAATTATGAAATATATATGAATTGATTTATTTCAAATTATTTTATATTTCTATTATTTATATAATGCTTTATTTTAAAAGAAAATATAATCTAATAATATTAAAATGTAACTATTTTTAAATGCTTTTTAATAATTGCTTTAGCTATACTATATAGTCTAAACAAAATATAAATTATCATAATTCACAGTTTAAAACTATAAATATTTCATAAAATTTAATTGATATATTTATCTAGGTGCAAACGTAGATATAGTGGCAATAAATATGATATCTCAGGAAAAGGAACTTATATTTTGTGCTAATTTGAAAGTTATTGAAAGATCTATATTTATTTAGACTATTCTTGATTCCTTGCCCTTGGCTATAATCCTAATCCTATATATCATTATTTGTTATTCTTTGCTTCTTTTTTATTGTTCTCTCAAATATTATTTTTTAAACTCTCATCTTCTCTCTTAATGTGGCCAAAAAGTGTAATTTGTCATTATATAAATTATAATAAGTATTATGAATATGAAGTTCAAAAGTCATCTCTTTAAGGATTGATTCAGTCATTCTTTGAGCTTCTTTACTAGGCAATTTTAGTGAAGTCAATTTAGTTTAGCTATAGCTAGGTATTGAATAGGTATTACTATTATTGGTTTACAAATATCAAATATGAAATGTAATTAAATTATTTTAAATATAATTATAAATATAGTTATATAAGTATTTAAATTTATCTTTACTAATCTTTGATAAAACATTTTTAAAGAAAAAATGATTTTTTCTTTAAGTTTAATATAAACATGTAAATAAAATAGTTTTTAAAATATTATTATTAAAATAATTTTCAGTATAATATATTAGTTTAATAGTGAAATTTTATTAAGAATATTAATATAATAGATATTTCAGTTTGATTATTTTTTATATTATTACTTAAATTGCATTTTTAAATAAAAAATTTGAAGTTCCTCAAAAAGATTAGTTTACAATAAGCTTCTACAAAATTACTATAATTGACAAACTATACATTTTAAATTTAACACCAAGTGCATACTGGATGTGTCACTGACATTTTAAGTTTTGACTGATAAATAATTATAATTATATATAGAGATAAATTTGTAGTAAAAAACATTTCACAGGTATTGGCTATTGCTGTAATTCTCAAAAAACACAATTTACTGATTAATCAAATTTTGGTAATAGATAGTTTAAAAACAATAAATTCACTTTGTACTGTTTGACATAGTATTTCATTCTAAAAATTACTAAGCATTTAGAACACAAGAAAATTACCATTTTTAAAAAGTTTCTAGCGAAGATAACCTGGAAGTTGACAATATATGAGAAAGCGAAAATAGTGAAGTTCAAATGCATTCAAATATACTTTTAAGAATTAATGTAGTCAAACAAGCTAAGAACTTGAAAAAGTGCCCTAACCGAAAGGCTTAGTGACTGTACTCGGCAAATAAAAGCGCAATAGCAAATAACCTTATTGGCTTGTAGTTTACTATTATAGATTTGGAACAGATTAAAACCACACTACTAATAAATATGTACATTGAAAAAATCCCGACCTACCGTTTAAAACTATTAAGCATGTATTATCCATTTATAATGAAATATAATTATAATTCGTGTCATACAGATAAACTATAGAGAGTAAAAATAACTGTCAAGTAACTTATGGGATATTATTTCTAGTTTTCTAACTATAATTCAGAACAAGATAACTTGTAATTCAGTTCAATAAGACAACTTCAACACGCTGCTCGTTTTTACGCAATATAAGAGGCTGTTCAAGTATTACGTAACGCTGAGGGGTGGGGGTGTTTGTTGAAGCATTATGGTGCGTTATGAGGTGGGGGTGTTCAGACACTTGTTACGTAACGCTGTGAGAACAGTAAGTAAATCAGTACCCGACTGGCCAAGAGCTAATCAGAGAGTGACAATCACATGAATGGCACTCCTCCACTGGAGCGCTCTAATCCATATATGACAATCACATAAATTGCACTCCTCCACTAGAGCGCTCTAATAATACAACAAATACTATTGAAAACGAAGCACAAAAGTTATACTGGGAGTCTCATCTTGGATCCCTTTTGGGTAATAGTGACTGTTATTGTTGATGCTTCATTTCGTATCTCATATGTCTTATGTATTTCATATAGATCCCTGTGTGCAGACCAAAATAAAATTGTTGTTGTTGAATTCAGAAAAAAGCCTTTTACGTTGGGGGGAGGGGGGTTGTGAGGTTACGTTATGTAACGCAGTGGGGGTATCTCTTACAGTGTTACAGTGCGTTATGGGGGGGTTCATAATAGTGAAAAATTGCGTTACATAATACTTGAACAGCCCCTAAGAGAATATATTTATGATACAGAACTCTGTCAATGAGTCCACAGCGCTAGTCAGCTCCCCTTGACAGACATTTACATCTCTCACGAGCAGCGGACGTGGCAAGCGTGTAACCGCGCCCCGCTACGCCTAGTCACACTCTCACTCCCACATGATATCCATATCATCCGTGTCAGTTTTGTAGTCTCGAAGGTACCGTGAAGTCGTCTGATTCTCTTCTCTCTGTCGTGGTCTGGTGCCTCCAGGTGTCTCTCGGTTCCCTCGTCGGAAGATTCCGCCTTTCCTTCGTTGGAATTTTCTTCTTCCTTGTCAGTAGAAACTGCCTTCTCCCCCAGGATGCATGCGTTGGCCACGTGATAGGGTATTCCGTCTATATCCACTATTCTTCCGTCATCTCTGCGCCCAGTCACTCGTCCCTTCCTTCACCGGACAGTGCAGGTTGCTCTCATATGTTTTACAAAAGCCTCCAGACCATTCCTGACTGCTGGGTTTCCGCTTGTTGCTTCCGACGCATTCCTCTGGAAGGACTGCCCCACGAGTTGGAAAAGATTTGATTACAAGGAACCGTTGCTTCCTGCATGTCCTTATTTGGCGAACAGTTCAACCCGTACACCATGTCAAGTACGTCCTCTCCTGTTCGTGCTGCCATCCTTTTGACGGTTCTGTGGTTTCTCTCGATTACAG
>JAUYWV010101241.1:0-13463 GCA_032274565.1 Nematoplana nigrocapitula | reverse complement strand
TGTATTTTGTGTTCTGACCTTTACTCTATTACATTTTGTTATATTTTGGGTTTGCGGTTGATAAATAAAAAATATCACCCTATGGTGATAAATAAAAAATATCATCCTTTACTTCTTATTTATCATCCGAATATTACAATACAAATATTTGATAAAACCTTTTTACCAAACGAGTTGCATCGATTAAAACACAAAAGAAGGCCAACAATGTTATACGACCTTCGGTTTTCCGCAAATAGACAGCAGTAGATAGGGAACCGTTCGTCAGTTTAATCTTACAGTACTACTACCAAATGTTATTTTTACCCATCCTTTCTCCATCAACCTGGAAGAGTCGCAACACCGCATACCCAGCAGCCATTTTTCACAGAAAACCGATGTTATATTTGTCTTTCAAGGATTTTTCGCCGCAGTTCACCTCGTATGACTTCACCTTCATTGCTAAGCTTTTCTCCAAAAATATGAAAATACAGTATGGTACTGTTGGCACTCGACACGTTTTAGCATATTTATTTACAGTACTCTCATATTTATCAATTTCAGATTTACATATAATTCGATCAGCTGTGTTAACGTTTATAGCTATACCTTATTTTTGTGTTCTCTGCGTTTAGGTGTCCTCAATCAATCGTGTCCTACGCAATATAAATCGGGAAAACCTGAGGAATTTTGTGCATCCGACTATGTACGAAAAATTCGGCCTCAATCCCTGGTCTCGACCCGGAGCAGCATCTGGTTGGCCCTACTTCTCCGGTACTTCCGGAATGCCCTCTTCGTCTCCCGCTCTTCCTATTTGCAACCCGAGTAGCTCTTTCAGCCCTCCCCACACGGTAATGGAGAATTCCCAAAGAAAAGGTGCGTGCGGAGAGTGCTTCTGATTCTAAACAGTTATCTGTGCACGAGGATTTTCAAGTTAAAAATATAAATGTCATCGTATTCACACATTCTCTATAAAGATCGTTTCATTTTAGTTTAGAATTATCTAATTTACTGAATATATAAATGTTTTTCTTGTTCTGTCTGCCTCAAATAAAGATATTCTCACAAATTTTCTCAGTTATGCATATGAGGCTACCTATGGTTTTTGACTGAAACATTCTTCAGAACACAAAATTCAAGCAAGAGCGACCTTTATTGTGTACGATGCGTTTTTTCATAAAGGTATTGTAATTAACATCCTCTCGAACCAGAGTCATTCATTCTCCGGTAGCTCATTAGCTAGCACTATGGTCTTCCGTCATCTTTTCCTCATTTCAAAAGTGACACCCCCGAATTCCGGTACGGGGCATGCGGTCTGAAGCGATTGCGAGAATTGGCAGGTTTAAAAGGGACCGGCAATAAAGAAACTCGGTAGATTCGCCATTGTGAAAAAGAAATTTACGCACCTCTTTTTTATCAGTTTTCAATTCTTTAATACACTAGATATTTCATATGGTTATTCGTACCCGTATATGATCTGCAGGCATTCTCGAATGTGTTCATTTACTGTAGCTCTGAATCTTTTTTAATAGATGTAAGGGACCATTTTTAAGTTGAGTCATCTTTTTTGTCTATAAAGGCTTGTAGGCTTAATCCAATGACATGAATCATATGTTTCTTTTATTTATATATTAGGTGGTATAGATAATCAGGACAACACATCTGGGTGCGATAATGGTTCTGTGGATTCCAGCTGTATCACCCCGAGTTCACTAAAACGAAAACTTCAAAGAAATCGTACTGCTTTCAAAACCGAGCAAATAGAAGCCCTTGAGAAAGGTAGACACATATTTTCTGTTTCTACATACTGTATACTGGAGTAAAGCATTAGCAAACTGATTGTAAATGGAAACCGGGAGAACGCTGGTTGAAATGTATCGAATATACTGTAAGTTTCTATGAACGTCTCGCGTAGATAGTTCTAAAGCATTCTGATTCTCATCTTCATCATCACCATTCAATCTCACGCCATTGTGGGGCGTCCGGTTCTTTTTTGCCTTCTAGAGAACCTTGGTTGACCTCTTTGTCACTTACCGGAAACCCACTTAGCGAAAACCCTCTTTGCGGAAATGCTGTAATCATACTGTAGTACATAGTTATATATATTACTTTCTCTCTCTGCAGATACCACGAAATTATTCTGTTCACATTTTATGACAATGCACATAAGCCGGATTTTTGTATAAAAATTTCTTTACAATATTTGTTGAATTCCAAGAAGGAATTTAGTAGATATTATTTGGGGGTATCACTATAATTTTCGAATAATTGGCTTTTCGGTAAGTGGTTTTCCGGTAAGTGGGGTGTATTCGTCGAATCCTCCTCGACATATCACGTATCCGAAGAATCTCATTTTGCTCTTAGCTCTCTGGTTCTGCAACTCGACCTCAACTCAAATGGTGTCAAGCACCAACCGATTGGTTCTTCTTTCCTTTCAAGACATTTGTAAGAATTTACGGTACGTCCGCATTTTGAAAGCATCGTCATCTTTAGTCATAGACCAAGACTCACCCATACAGGAAGCTATTGAAAAAAATGTTGCTTGAAAGAGTCGAATTTTAAGCCTTATGGAGATTCTTCTAATCTTCCAAATGTCATGGTTATCATTTTTTTCAGCTCATGCCATATCCAATCTCCTTCGTGTCTCCTTTGAACAACTTCCTTTAGTCGCAAGAATGAGTCCAAGTACACGAACTCTTCTATCTCTATAATCGTTGACATGGAGTTCAAATGCTGACCTACTGTATCTATCCTATTAGAATAGAATATCATGATTTGGTTATCTCAGAGTTTTGGGTCGCTTGTTTGTAGCGACACTAAACAGCAAATCTAACAGGTCTTTCTTCGTTGTTACAATGAGGATTGTCTCATGAGCGAAGCAAATATCTTTCCTTTTCGATTTACAACTCTCAGTCCCAGAGTAAAGGTCTAAAGGCGTCACACAATATGGCTCTCTGCACAAATGTTATAGAGCTTCGGTGATAAAACGCAACCGAAAGTCCGAAAGTCTAAAATCGGATTCCCATAAATTAGAGTTAATTATCCATTCACTTTTAACTTGCAGACCAACAATTTATATTTATGGTTGAAACGTAAAGAAAGGGATTTATTTTTAATTGCACTGAACACTTGTATATGATAAAGCGGAGATGTACATGTCAAACAGATAATTATCGGTAATGCACAACAGCCTATGTAAATCTGAGTGTAGCCTACCTAGGAGGTAGCAGAATTCTTTTTTATGGGTATTGCCAAAATAATAAGAAGGATACATTTTTTAAATCATGCGGATTTAATAGAAAGAATATTTTGTCAACTGATTCTATAAATATTCAGACGAAGCGCAAACTTTAAACAAATAATGCTTACTAGAACAATGTTAACAGATAGCCATGCTAAAAATATTTAGTATTAAATCTTCAAAATTAACTGGACTTCGGAATTAAAATTTTCAGGATTTATGGGAGATTGTGATAATTTTGATATACTTATTACTTTAACAATTAAAAATCTTTATGCGCAATTTATAAAGTATATTTTAACTACATTCTTTCTTTGTACTGCCTTTGAATGATTCATTTTACGATACATTTAGAGTTATCCGAATATTTAAAAATGCTTGATCTAAAGTTTTAATTTTATACCAAAACATTTATGCATAAATATAACATTGTGGATACCTTTTATCCGGTAAAACGTTAGTGACCTACATACAAGAGATATTGCAGAAGACCTACTGTCCTATTTTCCATATAATCCAAGTGTACATGGTCTGTCATGTAGTAACGGATACGTTCGTCAAACTGTATATAAACAATGTATCCTATACTTGGTATTTTGCAGAATTCGAGAGAACTCACTATCCGGATGTATTCGCCAGGGAACGCCTCTCCGCTGAAATAGATCTACCTGAGGCGACAATCCAAGTCTGGTTCTCGAATCGCAGAGCCAAGTGGCGTCGAGAAGAGAAGATGGCTGGTGTCGGCTGCCCCGAAGGCGCTCTCAATTCGCTGAACTTTGGATGCCCACCTTCGCAGTTCGAAGCAATGTTTAGTCAACAACATCAAAAGTCTGCAGAACGTTGCAAGTAAGTAGTAGTTTATTGTGGTATTTTGTTTACCCCAAATACTGTATAAAACTTACAGGAAACCTATAATTGGTCAAGAAATATTTCAGTGTTATTACTGGTGCGCAACGAAAAGTAAAAACACACGTGTACCCAGTATGGGCCGGTCAATACATTCGTGAACTTGGTAGGAAAACGGAATAGAACGTTTTTGCTCATAACTGTCAACTATTGGAAGATTACTATCTGTGTAAAATTGACAAATGTCTATATAATACTGTTCTTTCGAATTTGAATTCAAAATATAAAGTGAATGACCTAATTGTATCTGCATAGAATTCACGAACGACATTTTAGTGCAGTGATATTTTACAAGTAAAAAATGGATTACCACCCCATGAAAGTTTTAAACGGTTGCAAGCTGCTTTCTCCAAAATCTCCTTCAAGATCAGCTGTTTACAAGTGGTTTGCCAAATTTCGCATTGGTCGACTGTTCTTGCAAGATGAAAAGAATGATCAGTAGGGTACGACTTCAAATTTTGAAAATTAAATTCTAAAAAAGTGCATATGACATAGAATTCTGAATTTTCGACAAATGCTTTAATTGATACGATCATAAAAATTTCTATTCCGTCACCATATGCAGTAGAATTTCGTATTGGTTTTAAACGGTGTAAAAAATGCTGAATATTTTGGAAATATCAGATAACATATGAGACAATTGTTGGTCGAGTCGCTAAAAAATCATATTAATATTTGTGATCGGAAGAAGAGGTCGACTGACACATATTTTTTCCTTCTTTTACGGATATAAAGCACTTTTATCCTTCGGTTGCAACACATATGGTCAGAAAAATTGATTACTGCAATCTACATAGTATAAATTTAGGCGACTCTTTTGTAGCGGTATAAAGATCAAATAATTGAGGAAAGAATCATCCTGGAATGTGAAAGGTGGCAGAAAGAGGTGTTGTCCGATGAATCAATGTTTTGTTTGGGTCATTGCCGCGTTCAGTATGTCTGATAACCCGTATGGGATGTCGGTACTCGAATTCCTATGTCAGCAAGAGGTGGCACATACAATGGTATGGGATACTTTCAATATAGTCCAGTAAATATGCGATATACGAAAGTCGTCTCCACACAGAGTTCATGCAGTTCTGGAAAATATGGGAACACTTGAAAGTAATGAAAGTAAGTGGCCGTGGCATGCTGAGCTATCACTATAAAACAAATGAAGCTCTATTGAACTTCTAACTGTACTGGATACGTAGGCAGAGAGGGGCCAGAGAGGGGGGGCGCTGTCCACTGAGATTATTTTCGCGACCCCCTGAGCTGAACCAACTTTTGAAAAATATTCAAAAGCTCTAATATAGAAAGATTAATTATAGTTATTGTTAGATGACTTTTAAGAATATTTGCAATTTTGCATGTTATTGCAACTTTTGTAAATTTTGTGCATTACAATACTATTTAAGTGCTAGTCCAGCCCATTTTGAAAATAATAACGCTGATGAACAAAAATAATGCCGGTTAAGATTTTATTTACATTTTGTAAAATACGTAAACAATAAGTCAATGAATTGTCAGTGTCAATTGTTCTTCTTTGTGATTTTAAAACTGCTGATACCTTGACCAGCGGTACTCATTTTCTTCGCGACGTTGAAGAATCAGTAAAATCGATCAAATTACAGTGCTGTAACAAGGGACTAAATGATTCAAAATAATTTTGAAACTTATATTTCTTTTTCGTTTTGGATGGAGCACTCTTCAAAAACGTTTTCTGCCGGGTCTACTGTAATTCTGGAAACTCTGAAAGGAATCCAATTCGGTTTGCTTTGACTACATTACGTGAAGCGAACAACCTCCAGTAACTAGAAGTTAACTTAAGCCACATTTCTCTCTTAATTTCTTGACTACAGTCTTATAGGCGCCTGCATATACGCCTTATTAGGATGAAATACCGGCGTCGATAGTATCTGTTTCTGTCGGTCACATGCAAAGTTCTTTGTTATTTATTTCGAAATCAGGAAACATAGATTTTATTAGAATGTCAGTGTTTTTGAGGTCGGCTTTCAGAACCTACTCGTCCCTATTGGTGCATGATCAGGTTGCTGTTACTGACTTTTGGCAGTTTCAGGTCACACAAGCAGTGAATCAAATGCAAAAACAACGCAGAAAAGGGAGGAATTTAAAATAATAACGAAGGAAATTCCTAAAATCACGCTCAGCGTTATGTAACGCAGCCTCCCAACACTGCTATCGGTTAATTGGTTGATAAATTTGAATCGTTAAAGTAAAAAGTAAAATGGTGGTGTTAATTTGCTGCAATTTTAATAGTTTAATTTTAATCATATCAATTTTGCCCCAATAAAATTGGCTCCCCCCCTACAAATGAAGTCTGGCTACGGGCCTGCACTGTAATAATATAATTATTCTTATTATTTTGTGCTAAAATATTTTAATCATGCTACATACTGGTAATTGTGTCATTTTAATAAAGAGAAGGAGGTGGAATGGCTATGATGGATGGCTTTGAAGGCTATATAAAATTTTGGCAATATAGATATATGTACTTATATTTTTTTATCCACGAAAATGTTATGGTAGTTTGACCAGATTTCTCTGAAAACCTGGAAAGTTATGGAATATTGTTAGAAATATTCTTTATGAGAACTTTGTCTATATAGAGCAATAGAACTGCATCATTTTGAGAAAGTGAAGTCTCATACATATAAAACGCAAACAGGTGCATTGAAGAGAGGATTGTCATGTTAGAATAATATAGTAAGTTATATTTTTTTAAAAACAACTGGTTTAGTAATCGAATGAAACATGTGAAAACTACTGTAATTAGAGGATCCTAAATATGTTGTAAGTTTTCAATATTAAGTAATATGTAATTCCAATAACTTCTTTCATTCCTCAGCTTTCAACAATCACTGGCATCAACGACCTACTCATTCCCAAACACAACCAACGTCCCAATTCCCTATCCACAACAGTCTAATCCGTCTTCGATGACCTTGCCAACTCCAGGAGCTCCTCCCAATTGCCCCGTTGCGATGCTCCACCCGTCCCAAACGAACGACATCTCAAAGAACCCATATGAGGCCAGTAGCTTTTCCAACTCCGCTGGAAACTATTCGGCTTTTTCTTCCGGTCCCGGTCAACACTTCGGGGGAATTTCACATCATCCTGCTCATTCGTCTTCAGGTATGCGCTGTGTCGTAGTGTCTTTAATTAGAGCAGGGTGAAATTATGTTATGCGAAAATAGTGCAATACGCACAATATGTATGATCATCCTGAGAATTCTGCTCGTACGCTAAAGTGCCTGCTGTCAAAAGTGTTACGCATTGCATAATTTTTATAGAATAATGTGTAAAATAAATGGAAATAAAAATATTTCAATGTCTGCGACGTACTCAAACGTATCGTGGAATGTAAAAGAGAGAAAGAAAAATTCATAGATGTCATTAAGTAGTATCGACGTATATGTAGAGAAAATAGTTGACTGTCTTCTAGTGGTAGACAAAAATTTGATCTAATATCTATATAGCGCTGTATGTGTGTGTTTCTCCTGGACCAAGTGGGGAAATGGATGACTACTGTCCGATTCTGCTTTTTGGAAGCACAGATATTCTAATCATAAATCTGGAAAAGATTTTTGATAGTACGAGGATACAGTCTTTAGGTTAGAGATGCTCTCACATCTGCATCCATGACCGTGATTGGTATAATGACATCTTTAAACGTGTTTTCTACCTTCGCAAGAACCTGAGTTGGTAGCGCGACCCAGATGGGGTATGAGTAGTCTATGAGAGATCTGACAAGACCGAAGTAAGCAGTGTTAAGATGTATGAGAGTACATATAGGTTTCAGAATACGGAGAGCATATATCCAGTTAGAGCACTCTTCAATAACGATCGTCAATTTTAGGTTGGATCTTCAATGGACACCGATAATTTTGAATTTGTTCACCTTCTCAACTGAGCGAATGGTGATAGTCTAAGTTTGAAGAAGGTTTTTTATATACAACGAGGAGTCTGAATTTATTTGCGTTGAGTGATAAAAGACTGTATTAATATACTTTAAAAATAATAATATTACCAATCACGACAAAGTATCGATTCGCAAAAAACATGCGAGAAGCTAACGAAATAAAATAAAAATGTTAGTGTTTGTTGAATATTTTTAACTTCTCTGAACTGCTTCTTACATGTATATAGCGAAAGTCTAGGTTTGAATAATATGACATGTACTTTAGTTTACAGCCGTATACACAGTACGAATATTATTAACAATAATGATAATAATTTTTTATTGTTTAAAACAAATCTATATTAACTAAAACTCATGTCCGCACAGAAATAGTACATTAATATTTTAGATCAGTCTTGATTCCGTAACCGGTCAGGTGTATTTTACGAAACATCAATAATTTTCTAGGATGAAGTACGGATGTAGTCCATTTTAAGAGTAAAAATTCTGTGATTTCAGTACTTAGGATTCACAAACATTATACAAATCAACACTCATGACAAAAAATAGGAAGATAATCTGACATGGTCACATCTTTAAGTTTGCCTTATTTCCTTATAATCAACGAAATCACACAATGTACAAAAACAAAAGCGAAAGCGATATAAGGAATCAGTATTTAAACAAATTAAAAGCTGACTTAAGAATTTTGATTTATAAATTACAACTCGTACGACATATATTATATAATTGTATTTCATTTTATTTTATTAATATTTTTGCCCATGCACCGACTTTCCGGTGGTCCAGTCCGCCTGGTCATACTATCCACTTTTTCATAATTTCCATAGTGTTCAATCTATGCATGCATATACATGATAGCAAATCGACGCTATGAACCATTACAACTGTTTAACGGCTTATGATAGTACTTTTATTGGATTTTATGTATACTGTGTGTGACTAAGCGTTAGTGTTTTGATAAAATTTCAGTAATATTTGAAATACTCCCTTGTAGGCTTTCTTCAAGGAATGTCAATGCCAGTACCAATTCCCACGTCATCTAATGGGCAGGAATTTGGTGTCATGTCCTCAATGACTACGCAGTTTTGGCCGAGATTTCAAAACTTCTGACCAATTTAACTCCTTCGAAGCACACAGTGACTTATTTGATAAGCAATATTGTAATTATAATGTAATATTTAAAATGTATTTAAAAACATATATAATTTATTTCTGTATAAATTCTATTTGTAGTCACTTTTCTGTATATTTCAATTTCTATTCATTTTGCTTTCATTTTGCAAATTAACCTCGAAAATGTATACAATATATACCAGAGGAGTGTAGTTATTAGTCTTGCATGGGCTACATGTAGGTCTCTTCTTGAGCTTGAATTTCTTTTGGCTGACCATGTAAATAAACATTTGAAAAATAAAATCGTCTACAGCACGTATAAGACTTTTATCTATATGTAATCAACACTCAAATATCTAACTATAATTGAATAATAATAGTAATACCGATAGACGAGATATATTTTAACGAAATTATTAACAATAATTACAGAAAACGAGGTTATTCATGTTTTTTAGTTATTCAGAAAAGAATTTGTTTAAATAAAATGAAGGACAATCAGAAAGATGAACAGTTTAATTAGAACATTATAATTATCATGCTGTTTAATGCAATCATTTTGTAAAATTTCTGTGTTGTATTTCTTTGCTTTCTGAAACATTACAAAGTGTACTAAACGCTTTAGTTTTTTAGCATTTAAACCGATTTTAATGGGAAACCTAAGGTGTTCTAATAACATTCAATAAGAGTTTCACGCGTTTATTATTTAGTAGATGAACACAGACGATCAAAATTCATGCTCGTATTTGAACATCGACTAAAGTTGAATGTGTAATTGTCGAACTACTGAAATTCCATCTGGCGTTTGACATCGCTAAAGTGCATACTACAAACCATAGATTTTAATAATAACCTATATTTTGCTACAAACAGCCTGACCAAGGG
The DNA here is from genome assembly GCA_032274565.1 of Nematoplana nigrocapitula. NCBI lineage: Eukaryota > Metazoa > Platyhelminthes > Proseriata > Nematoplanidae > Nematoplana > Nematoplana nigrocapitula. The sequence goes on along the minus strand of JAUYWV010101241.1, from coordinate 3,414 downwards.
GCAAACATTGCATTATCAAATATGGAATGATAAAGTGACTGACACGTTAATCAAAAAGTGAATGAATTGGAAAACTGAATGGTAAGTCCTATCGGATTGGTTAATAAAAACAATAAACCAAAAATTGTCTTGCTAAGTTTTATAGTATTTGCAAACGTTGTATTTGAAGTCCAAGAAATGCCCCGGTGTCAATTGAAAATAGTATGTATTTAGATGTTGCGGAAGGAAAAAATGTGACCAAAAACGCAATTGCATTTTATTTAAAACCGACTATGGAAGGAAGGCTTTGCGAATGTCACACTTTAACAGCATACCATTGAACATTGTGTCTAATACCTTGCTCGGTTATAAGGCGTACATAGTGCGTGCTACTACACTACTGTATTCGAAGAAAATATTCCCGAAAGCATTTTCAATTGATGAGTGTCCATATTTCGGCATTGTCCTTGCGCGAATAAATTACCGCGCCGAAGCGATGGAAAATAGCTGCATCTCAGAGTTTGACTGCTGTGTTAATCGCTTTCACTTTTGTCTAACGTTGGCTACAATATCTGCGGTCCAAGGAAGAAAGTGGAAAGCGACATCCCGAAAAATCAAGCTGCTGTAAGGGACTGAATCATTCTCTGATTAAATTATATTTTTTGGTTCTATTTAAGAAACATTTATAATACTCCTTTTTAACTGGAAATTATAAATAACATCTTCGGATGATAAATAACAGTAAATCGTCAACATTTTATTATTAGCAACGGAATAAAAACACAATATCACGACACAGCAGTTTTTGTATTAGGATCATCTCAGGACGACTCTATGCGTATAGAAGAATTCAGTATGTTCATCTAGATCTTCGTTGAATCCGCCTTCCCATGCATGGTCTGGCAGAGGCTCATACGTTGGTACTTGACTGGGCGACCACTCAGACTGGACAAGCTGTCCCGAATGTGCCACTCACTGGCGCCATCCGAACATCTGTCGCCGACTGGAAGAAGATCAGAGCTCCTCAACTTATCTGCTTTCCTCTCTCTCTCCACGCCAACACAGCTGGCTGAGGTCCGCGTACCTCGATCTGATTCTTCGCAGCAATGCAAACTTTTGTGCCTCAGTGCACTGGGCACAGAACTCAGACCACTCACAACTTATATTTGTGATATTGTTATTGTATTGTATTAAGTGAAAGTACTTTGTGCACGCAGGCGTCTGTCTGTGCATATTTTATACCTCTTCGTTTGAATGACATATTAATTGATCATTCCTAGAGATCTGCGAAGGTGTATTACTATGATATTTTTAATCTCCCAAAAACAAAGAAAATAGGAAATGTATAATTAATTTATCGAAAACACAACGCAGATGCATAAAGTTTAGCCACCCTTGAATTGCAAATCAAAATACAATCTAATCTGAAAAAGCTATATATTTAAGATATATCTGTATACGAGTCGCAATGCGTGGAAAACGACTTTCAGACGACTTGTCTACTGGATCAGTGACACTCCCGATGGCATCACTGGTCATCGACATTCTGCAATGTAGATAAGCCGTCCTCTTCATCTGGATCGGCAAAGTGTCATGAACGTTTTAAATCGTCGCTTGCCCCAAACATTTGAGCAAATGATAGTTTCTTTGGTCCGTCCTCGCCTGACAACTCAGAGCCAAGATAAAAATTTGAGTGCGGCGGTTAAAAGGAACCTTACCAAGCATTTGAGGGAGTTCCGACTTGCTTCTGGCACACAACTCAGTCGTCGGTTTCGTTGGTGTCGGGAGAAAGTAAGGGAACGCTTTGACTTCGTTTGGTCTGACAAATGCGTCATATCAATTCGCAAAGTTGCAAAGATAGAAATAACCGTGGTTTATCGCAAACATGGCGGACGAATTCGACCGGAGTGTATCATCGTATTCCTACAGTGAAACAACAATGCACGCTTGGTGCGTGTGAGGGTGTTTTTCGAGGTTTGGATTGGGGTGCCTCCGAATCATGAAAGGAAACATGAATGCGGAGCGGTATGTCGAAGCTCTGGAGAGTTACTTTCAGCCTAGTCTATCGATGTGTAAGAAAGACCACCCTCTGGTCTTTATGCAAGTCAGCGGACGACCGCACACAGTACGTTTCACTGCAGAAAAGCTTCGTCAATCAGGGATTATTTTCTCCAATTGAAAATTGACCACCGTATTCTCCAGATTTTAACCCAATAGAAGGGTTTTGGTGACTTCTGAAGAAGCAATTGAGACTCAACCGTCCTGTGAACCGAGTGAGTCTAGAACAAGCTCTCCACAACCCATGGGTAGATCTACTTTGTGAGTATGCTCGCAAACAGGCAGATATGGTACCAAAGCGCATCTGAATGGCGATCCGGTGCTAAGGACGTTGTGTTTGATTCTCTTTTCATCCATTGATATCATTCTTCCTAATAACTCTTGTAGCTATGAGTTGTTGTATATATGCAAATATAACCATTTCTGATTATTTTGATTTACAATTAAAGGGTGGCTAAACTTTATGGACATTACTATATTATTTTATTATAATTTCCCTTTTCTAAATCCAAATCAATAAAGCCGATTTGGAACTCTCGATCAAAAGAGATTTTATTGATTAAAACTGAGAAACCCCCCATTGAACAATAATATCGGTCCATCTTTTTCCTTTTTTTTTTTATTTAACTAGCTTAACTGTTTGATATGGTTTTTCCTATTGTTGTTGTTTTAAATAATGAACTTGATAATTCTTTGTCGCTATAGTCTTTTCAAAAATGTTATATGATCCCATGAGAATGTACATACTGCTGTATATTGTATCCGAAACCGGTCGTGAGAAATTTTAATATTACATGTTTTAATTCTGCTTGTTTTTCCTTTGTCTTCTTAAATTTTGTTATCCTAATGCCAATACTTTTACATAGTATTTATTATGGATTTATGAAAAGATTATAGACGACGAAATGCGAGACCTCAAAACGGAGGACGCGAAATATGTGGATGAACTCGAAAGAAAACTTTGCTATTGTATATGCCAACAAGAGAGATAATAACCGAATAACAACACTTCTGTGTTAGTAGGGGCCCAATGTTTGACAATAGTTTTAAAAACTGATTTGTAGTGCAATGAGAACTGGTATATACAGTTCGCCACTGAACCAACCATCTTCAAATGCTCAGCAAGGCCAAACATACACAGTACAATAAGTTGCATAGTGAATTTACACCCGTGTCTTTTAATACATACTGTATATTGATCATCGCAGCAACCACTATATGTCGTCTTCGTGGATTTCTCCAAAGCTTTCGACATTGTGAACAGGGAGACTATCTGGAAGATTCTGGAAATGTATGGCTGCCCAGAAAAGATAGTAAAGCTCATCAAAGATTTTCATGAAGGCATGACAGGCAAGGTCTCAATTGGAGGTGACATCA
>JAUYWV010101230.1:0-13464 GCA_032274565.1 Nematoplana nigrocapitula | reverse complement strand
GTTTGACAAACCCCACCATCCCGGTTCACAGCCCGGTCGACGCGGCCCGCCAGCTGCCAGCCCTTGAGGCGCAAGGATGTGTCTGGGGTGAGATTTGTCTCTAATTTGTCTCTGATTTGTCTCTAATTGTCTCTAAATTTGTCCCCTAATCCTCGCTTTCCGTGTCGATGAGACTTCTCATTTTGTCCAGTAGCTTCCTTTTTGAACGAGCGAGCTGGATATACGGTTCCGCATATGTACGGACTCGCGCTCAGGGCGCGCAGAGTCACCCACCTATGACTGGAGCGCCATGAAGTGAACCTACAGTGGGTGCACGGCCACTGACCCGTCGACTACGAGGCAGGAAACCGACCTCTAAAACCCAGGTCTGACTAAGCGGCCAGGAGTTCTCATTTGGATGGACGTCATTTCGGGCATTTGCACACGACTCCTAGCCCCAAAATAGGCAAGCAGTGAAGAAGAAGAGTATTAGCCGGAATTAAGATGATAATATGGATTGCTCAATTCGACCGGTGTCACTTTACATTTACAATTCGGTTTTCGCCAAATCACTCGAGGCCACGTGGGAGGGGTGTTCGTGTGTGTGGCATTGCACCCAACTATGCCTCTTTCAACATTGGCACATCGGTTCGTGACCAAGACAATACGGGGAAGTCTACGCCGAAGCTGTGCCAACGTCAACTCTAAACTGGGCTAGCGCAGTGAAGCTGCACAGGACAAACTAGCGAGCGTGACTCGGAGAATAGGTCGTTCGTCGGTCCAAATATTGACCGACACCAACAGATCCGCAAGGATCACACCTCGAAGTGGTTAGCACTATTTGCACTTACTTCGTTCGTCTACTGCTTCTGGTCGCTCTCACCAGGCCTGCACACACAGTATGTGGTGTGAGCAAGCGAGCGAACTCAAAGGAGAGAAAACGTCCTATAAGTTAAGACAACGATTCGACCCCTCCCTTCTCCTGCTCGACAAAATGAAGAGTAGAAAGAGCGGAACATATAGATTCGGACAAGGCGGGCGGGGTGGGGGAAAGCAAACAGCAGATGAAAAAGCGATGAAAAAGAAGAGAACGATTCGAACATTCTCCCCCCCCCAACTCGATTAATGGATTCCCATCCATCCTGTCGCACCGTATCGTCATTTCTAAATGATGAGGAGGCAGCCAAGTGAGTATATAGGGAGTCCCCGCGGATTAATTGCTCATGGGGGTCAATTCAGCGCGTACGGGTCGCTTACACAGAGTATATATTAGATTAAGGATTCCAAATTAGTACAGATATTACTGCGGTCAAACTTGGAGCTACGCATCAAATTATCAACTCGAATAATTTCCAGTGGACTGACTGGCAGTCACAGACGTCAACAACTCATATCCTTATGGTTCAGTAATCGACTTATTATTATTCTCGAATAACAACCACACATGTTTGTACACTAGCTGCAACAGATCTAAAACGTCATCATAAACTCTTTGACAGAGGATGGTTTAGTTGAAGCAGACGCAAATGGTCAACCTGAAATCACGAAGAGGAAAGGCGGCAGGGGTTGACAACATACCACCCGAAATGATTAAAAATGGAGGAGAAAGTACAATCGACATGCTTCTAAAAACATATACAGTATGCAACAAAGTGTGGCGCACTGATGAGTGTCCATCACGATGGACCAAATCTATAAATGTACCACAACCAAAGAAAGGGAGTCTTCTCAAATGCAGCAACTACAGAGCCATTAGTTTGACCAGCCATCCCAGTAAAGTCTTACTGCGCATAATTGCAAACCGTACGAAAGCTCAAGCTGAAAACATTCTCTCGGAAGAACAGGCAAGTTTTAGACCAGGGCGCAGTCCCGTTGAACAAACTGCCAATGTCAGGATAGTGTGCGAGAAGTCTAGAGATCACCAAATGAAAATTCATTATAATTTTTATTGATTTTAGAAAGGCATTCGATAGGGTTTGGGGAGAAGCACTCTGGTACGCCGGTGAAAACTACAGTGATTTGGGCACGTTACCAGAAGGACGGGTACCATATTGCAAGGAATGGTGGAAGGAAATCGGAGGCAAGAAAGACCGAAACGGAACTGGATGTTGAACATAACATCATGAACGCAGAGGATAGTGGTAGACTGCATGAGGGAGGCGGAAGACCGGGAGCAATGGGGGAGAAGAGTGCGATCATCAAAAGTGCCCCAACGGCCAAGACCGGATACGGGAGTGACCTGACCTGACCTAGTATTAGCTGGAAAGATAAACTGGGTTTTCACAGTAAAGCTAGAACTGGATAAGTTCGCAGGACATACTCATCGCGACAAAACCTCTGGTGCGCTCCAAGAGTCAAAGCTAGCGGATTGTCTGTGCTGCATCCAATCGCACAAATCATCTATTTAAGTGAATCAAATAGAAATAGATGGATGTCAACAAGCCAACGAATGAGGAACATACTCAACCACACCCACCCACACACACACACAACTTGCGACTGAGAAGGATGGATAATTTGAAGTTGTCTACACTGAGAATACATGGCCAACTAATACATCTAGTCTACCAATAACGAAAATCGCTTCACACGCATGAATGGAGATAGTTCCAAATAGCAGATTAGAATTTCAGCAGGATATAATTTTATGGATATACACCGTATGTTGAGTGCCAATACAAACACAAACGCCAACAGCCACCAGCATACATACTGTATGTATGTGTGTATGTGTATAAGGGGTGAGCTTAATGCATGAGTCGACGTCTGGGTGAGCAGCGCACAGCCCATAAGGAGAAATTCGGCGACACGAAGCTGAGTAATTGGGCAAACACCACTCACTTCTTCCATAATTACTTTTCACCCAAAAGGCGTCTGCAATATACTCACTTAGAGGAATGAGAATTCGAAACTACAGTACCTCAACATGTAAAATCTCGGGACTGCCACAATTTGGCGTGAATACGGGAGCAGAGAACAGTAGAGCGAGGGTTGGGTGGTGTTCTACGTAAGGCATAGCGAGCGGATACGATTACCATGAAGGCAGCAGTGAGGACTGTACGACAGTGAAACCTTGGTGCGGTTGGATGCCAAAGAGCGAGAAAACGGGAAGATATCCAAATTACAGAGGCCCTCAAACACTGAGAGGGGTAAAGAGGAAGGGGAAGAAGAAGTGCACTACAAAACAGAAAGTCCTGCTGTCAAAATTAAGCTCAAGAGTAGTATAGCAAGGATTTTGGCCGGCACAATTTAAATAGTGGAGATAAGGCGTCATTGTGGTTTCGGTTTGGGCCAAAGGCCCCGAAGGGCGTCATTTTGGTGCATTACCGTGTATTTTCCATTAGTTTCTGTTCATTTTTGTTTATAGACTGTACTAGCCCCCAAACTCTAAGCAAAACTAACCCCCAAAATGATGCCCTATCTCCACCATTAAATTTGCGCCAACCAGAAAGAACCCTTCCTATACTACTAGCAGGTTATTGGTTACTTACAATATGCTGTGGTGGCGGAAATATGTCAGCCGTCAAGAGGTGAACGAAGGCGAGCTAGATGTTGAGCTAGGACGTGGGCGACATCAGAGATAAAATTTAGTCCAAACAGAAAAGACAGTAGTTTAACGTTCCCAGGACCAACTGAAGACATTGTTCTCAGCCTAATTCCGAGGCGCAAGATTTTTCTATATTTTGATTGCATGAGTGTTTACAATTAGCCGAGGACTAGCACTGATAGACCGACAACCAACCGCTGTTCCAACCTCTCCTTCCACCATCCGAATCGGGCACTATATGGCACAACGAATGTCTGTCTGGTTCTCCTCTCTTGACCTTCTCAGAGGACCACGTCGGGGCAAGCCATCGCCAGCACGAGAGTGGTGAAGGAGGCACAGATGGACAATCTAAACAGCACTTTATCGAGTGGAGGAAATATCACCTCAAACGAGGCAATAACAGCATTCTGTGCATCGGTGAACAGCTGAACAGCACTCTCTTCCTCTGCCTCCTCTTCTCCACCACATCAACAACATGAACCGAATCAACAAACCTCCTCCCGTCCTTCCCTTCTACGCGGTGTCAAATGGATCACATCTGTAGACAAGTAGGTCAAAAAATGGATTCATCATGGATCGAGTTGACCATCGAAACAAATTCCAAGTGAATATGGTTTGAGAAAATTGAAACGTCACAGAGACTAAATCACATAGGGTAATGATAAAAAGAAAAGAGTGTAACAAAATAGGAGAAAGAGGGAGGGGAGAGCAGAAGATAAGATGGGAAGGAGGGAAAGGGGGAAATAGAGATGGAGAGTGAGAAATAGAGAATGGGAGAGCGACGAGGAGAGAGGGGAAGGGGAGAGAGAAAGAGAGAAAAGTGGAGGACAAAACAAAAAATGTGGAAAAGACCAAGCATAAAATTAAAATCATACAGTACTAACACGGTTCGGGAAAAAGTAATTTCGATAAAATAGGCTTGTGCAGGACAGAGAGGAGCTGATGGATGGAACGTGGACATTTGCGCACTCATATCCAAGTGAGTTGCTCAAACCGATAAAGGTACTCAGTTGATAGAATTATTTAACATTTATCAAATTTCAGCACTCTGTCTCACTAACTTTCCACATTTTTGTTCCCTGTAAATTCATAAATACACTGTAAACACTGTATGATTAGCATCAAGAATAAATTCAAACAAAAACTGCCTTGAATACTGCTGCTATTACTATAGGAGACAGTTTGACAACTTGGTGAAGAAGCCAAGCCCTCCGATGCAACTCCGGGACCCATAAACCGGCGAACTTTTCATCCTTTTATCGTCAGGGACAAGTAGAGGAAGGAGCGGAGGACGGACACGGAGGAGGAAGAAGAGGCATCTCCACTAGGTCGCGCCCAGTCATCCCGAAAATCCCCCCTCCGCCCGACAATCTCCAGAACACAGGTATACAGTGGAAGATGAGAGGGAGACAGGAGGACAAGTGAGCAGAGGTGGTGGCAGAAGCTAGAGACAGAGGAGGGCGAGTTGTCCGATCAAGAACCAAAGGGGGAAAGTAACACGAGACTAAAAATAGGCGCCAACTGCATGCGAGAGTGCTTTCAGCGGGGAAGACAGGGAAGCCGGGGTTCACTTCGGACAGCGCATCGATTCGTGTCAGACTCGGGGATGCGATGAAAGACAAAGCGCGAAGGAGGACAGACGACAACACCTTCCCCATTACAACAATGCAAGTGTGCACAGTTGCCGCCGCTGTGCACCCCCTCTCCTCTGTTCCTTCCGTCTCTCTCCCAGACTACCCCCGACGACACTATCATCATCATCATCTGACGATTAGGAGTAAAGACGAACGAGTAGCAGGAAGCAGTGGAAAGTGAGTGATGAGACCGAGTGCGCTGTTGTTCTAGGACAGGCTAGACTGCTCGCTCTAGTTGAACTCTCAGCGTTCCAACATTGAGGCAAAAAGGAAGTTTTGCTATTGATTGAACTACAGAAAAAACCCAAACATTGTTGTTGTAATTCCCGAGGTTTTTTGCGGCATTATCGAGCACCCCAATCAGCAACGGGTCGTTTCTCACTATGGCAGTGAAGATCGAGCCCCCTAACCATGCCCACCACCAAACCCTCTCCGGCAGAGCTGGACACCAGCATCCACACTGCAGAGGCCAGCGGCCACATGAGAAGACGCCGAAAGCCGGACAGTTTTTGTTCGTCCTGACGGACTTAGTCGGTGCACCGCGATGGGTACTGTCCGTCAACACCTGGTTTTTGGAAAGCCCCTGAAATTAATCACGAAAGGTTGACCTAGCCGAGAATCGAACCAGGGAACCTCTGTGTTCGTAGCAAACGTGCTACCACTACACCACTGTGGCGGATGTAATTCCCGATTGAGAAGACATTTCAGTGCCTCAAACTCGCGCAATAATAAAAGAAAGAGAAAAGGAGATAGAGAGAGAGAGAGAACCCCGGAATGCAGCACTTGAATTTTCCTGCTGGAGCAGGACACTGCGCCACGAGAAGGCGGCTGTGTGGAGGTGAAAAGAAGCCGTTTGTAGGATGAGTGAATTTCGGAAACATATTTTACTGGTGGATGAAAACACAGTGGTGTACAAATTGATACTATAACACTACAAAAGAATACAATTTTGTGGGCGAGAGGAGCTGACATTGCGAAGTACATGAAGGTGGTCGGGAACGGTAGAACTAAAATGAGATGTCCAATTAGAAAAGCGCCTACTATGAGCTCGTGACTTAGATGTGAGGAAAACCAGACTCAGACAGAACTACCTCGGAATGTAGATAGTGCAAAGAATCTCCTAAACTCTATAAAACACATGCTCAACGAGTGAAGTGTAGCGTGGTTTAGGAAACGAAAGGATGCGGAAAAACAAAAAATCTGGATTTCAATCGCATCAGCGATCGAAGAACGACGTTCCTGGCCGTCGTTGGATCTCAGAGGAGAAGAAGTGTCCTAAGAATGACATTGTGGTGAAAGGTCTGCATTCAAGGAATCCCAAGACTGAATGCTACTTCAGCTCGTCTTCGCTTGCCAAGTGTGTCAGACAAGGATGCGTAATCTCCCCCTGCCTGTTCAATTTATACACATAGCAGATTTTAAGGGCATTGTAATTGGTGGCAGGTCAGTCAATAATCTGAGATTTGCTAACGATACAGGCTTCATTGCAGAATCAGATAATCAGTTACAGAATATTGTTGATAGTGTGAATGAAAAAGAAATGCTATTTGGGATAAAAATGAACGTGAAAAAGACCAAACTATGGAACAAGTCCAGAGTTTTGTATACTTGGGTCATCTCATAACCGAGGATGGAAAATGTGAGAAGGAAAAAATAAGAAGAATTGAGATAGCAAAAGTAGTTGTTGCAATGTGATGGAGTTCCTGACATAAAAGGAGTTAGGTATTGGTACGAAATTGAGATCGGGGAGACGTTACATTTGGTCATCTCTTTTATATGACGTGGAAACATGGGCGATAAGTAAACCAACGGAGAGAATGTTAAAAGCTTTCGAAATGTGGTGTCTGAGGAGGATGATTCGAATGCCGTGGAAATGGAAGAAGAGCAATGATGAAGTGTTAGTGATTGCAAGAACGAAAAGATGCCTATGGGAACGAGTACAAGAAAGCAAACTGAAGTATCTGGATCACACCCTTCGTCACAACTCCTTCCAAAAGATGCGCTGTTGGAAGGCAAAGTAGATGGGGGAGAGGGCTCGAGGGAGGCAGAGGTCAACTTGGATGAGCAACATCTACGAATGGACGGTGATGAGCTACTCAAAACGGCAAGGAAGCACAAGATCGGAAGAGCTGGCGATCCATGGTAGCCAACCTCCGAGACGGAGACAGCGCTCACTGACTGACTGGTGTATAGCAAGAGCTCAAACAAGAAATCAATTCGCGATATCAAATGCTCAAATTGAGATGGAAATGTTGTATTGTTAGATCTTATTAGTGCTACAGCTGTCTATAGTAGGTTGACAACCAATTCAGACCGCTGCACACTTGTTTTTAAATTGGCACAGAAAAAATTATGCCCTATATTATCGTTATACATACATAACAAAAAATCGCCCATTCTCTGTCTATATAGAAAACGAGGAATTGGTTGGTATCAGCTACCACATATGCAGGAATCGCTCGTTGGTGAACAGAATCACTCTATTCATCTGTATATAGGCAAGCTGGCCACCCATCCGGGATACTGGAAGTTCCAACATTTTTGAAGCAATTGAAAAGCCTCCCCCAGTGATAACCCACCGCAAAGATCTGTCACTCAGCCCCAGAATAATGACATTTAATGGATTGTCTTGGGCTGATCTATTGTGGGTGAGAAAATTCCCAGGAGGGAGACTGATAAAGCCGTCAATCAGGTTGCTTATAATATTACCAAGAGAGAGAGAGAGAGACAAAAACACGCGCGCCTATGTACATGCCAAACATTTCCCAGTCTGTGGAGGATATATCTAAAAAAAATTTCTCTCTTGAAATTCCCCAACAGAAGAGTTCAAAGTCCTAGAGCAAAGTTGTGGTCAGGCTGAAGAAGAGATTTAGTGGAAATGAATGGGAATAAGACGATTAGCACGAAGACGGTCGTGTCAATCATGACCAGTAACTCGGTGTGAGTGGACACGCAAAGAATGAGCAGCCAGCCAGCTGTAAATCAATAGTAACCTAGGGGAGGAACGAGGAAAACCTGGCAACAAATCGATGGGATAACAACACATGTGCCTCTGCGGGAAGAACAATGGCAGTCAAACAGCAGAAACAACTTGGACATAACGTTGGGACCCCCACGCAGCCGCCTTTTCGTGGCGGGAGTGTCCTGCTCCGGTAGGCAAAGTACTGCATTCCCTGGGATCTCCTACGGTTTCTCGCTTTTCACCCCTTTCCCGCTCTCCATCCTTCCTTCTCTTCTTTCCTTTCTTCCATTTCTCCCTCTGTTCCCCTTCCTTTCTCTATCTCTTTTCCTCTCACCTCTTTTCTCTCCCCTTTCTTTCTTCCATTTCTCCCTCTGTTCCCCTTCATTTCTCTATCTTTTTTACTCTCACCTCTTTTCTCTTCCCTTTCTCTCTCCATCCTTCCATTTCTCCCTCTCTTCCCCTTCCTTTCTCTATCTCTTTTACTCTCACCTCTTTTCTCTCCACTTTCTTTCTCCATCCTTTTATTTTATTTCCTTTCTTCCATTTCTCCCTCTCTTCCCTTTCTTTCTCTATCTCTTTTACTCTCACCTCTTTTCTCCCCTTTCACTCTCCATCTTTCCTTTCTTCCATTTCTCCCTCTGTTCCCCTTCATTTCTCTATATTTTTACTCTCACCTCTTTTCTCTCTCCATCCTTTTATTTTATTTCCTTTCTTCCATTTCTCCCTCTCTTCCCTTCCTTTCTCCATCTCTTTTACTCTCACCTCTTTTCTCTCATCTCTCCCCTTCCACTCTCCATCTTTCCTTTCTTCCATTTCTCTATCTTTTTACTCCCACCTCTTTTCCCTCTCCATCCTTTTATTTTATTTCCTTTCTTCCATTTCTCCCTCTCTTCTCCTTCCTTTCTCTTCTTTGCCTTCCCAGCTTTCCTCTGATTCGCTGCACCTTTCCTGTCCTTTTCTCTCTCTTCCCATTTTTCTCCGAGATATCGGGTCGCTGACGCGTTCCCTTGACCGAGAATTTCCACAACCACCACGTATGTGGGTTTTGGGATTGCGAAGGGAACACCAACTGTGAGAACGTTATGATCGCCTCCCCTCAAAGACAGAAGCCCATACCGGACACAATAGGGTATTCTCACAGTCAGTCAACGAGGGATATTTAACGCGCGATTCACGGCGCCATACTGGTTATCAATTAAAAAAGTCAGCGTTTTATTTGGCTGTTGAGTGATGTTTAAAATAGTCAATCAGCCCGAAGGAAGTCATGCAGTCCGGTTGGGACGGATGATTCGCGTAGTAATTAAAATCTATCCAGTCTCGTTCAGTTCACTCAGCATCGTCTCGGTGTGTCGCGAAGGCCGATGATGATGATCAACCAGTTGACTTAATTGAAAGCAACAGGATGTGGCGTGTTGTGGCTAAAATATCTTGCAGCACATCCATGCACGGCGCATGTCGCGCATCAGACCACATGCAGTGCAGTCACATGAGAGCCGGGGGTGGGTGGGTGGGAGATCAGGCTGTCGCATCGTCACATCATCACGTATAAAACCGGATAATATCACCTCTACGCCGTCGTAGGCCAGCCGGTCGGCAGATGTCTCTCTCTCTGGATGACTGACCCACGCCCCTCCCATCACTTGGGGATCAGTACGACAGCACTGGACCCTCCGAAAAGGTCAACTCCATCCGCCACCACATGTCCAAGTCTTCTCTCTCTCTCTCTCTCTCCCTCTCTCTCTCACACACACACACATACACACACTCTTCTCCATCTCTTAGCAACCCAAAGCAAGGGGGACAGAGGACAACGTCACGGTTCCATTTTGGACAAACAGGTAGAAAGCGGATTGATTAGGCACAGTTCAAATTCTCACAAAGCGAGAAAGAGCGGCGCTGGGAGTCCTTCTTTGCTCGATGAAAGCCAACTGCAGCCAATTAACTCTGCGCTGACTAGCCACACAGGTGCTGGACAAAATGATTCAACAAAAAATTATTATTTAACAAGCACACTTCTTTAGAGACACACTTTAACCACATACCAACCATCTTAACTTCCCTCTACAGTAATCCTTTTACAGCTGCGTTTGTTGGAGCAGTAGAACAACCTACAAACGAAGAGATTCCACTGTTTTGGGGGATTTCCCATTTGGCAATGCCGCGTATTTCCAGACTGAAGATGTTTCGCCGGTGCTCTCAGATGCCGAAAAAATCGGAAAACCCCTAGTAATTTGTTTCAACTTTCTCCCTCGCTCCCCCTCTATGGCGCTATAAACAGTGCCCCAAACGGTCGGAGCATATGAGGTGAAACACTTGGAGGACTTCGCCCGAATCTCCAGACCAGGCATCGTCTACTGAGAATGTATGACCTGCTCTACTCGGTAAGCCGCCACAAGCAAGAAGGCAAACAGTGAGATGATGTTCGGAAAGCCTGGTTGCCGGCGTTGGTGTATGTTGTCTACGAGTATGCTGCAGGTCTTCTTCATTTGCGCAAACAACAAACAACACCAGAACAATCAGACAGAGAGAAGATGCGTGCGCACGAAGGTGGGGGTGCGGGCCTGTCAGCACTAATTGAAGATCGATATAATACCCTATGTGGTTGAAGCTGCAGTCAAGAGTTGACGGAAGGAGAAAACGCGAAGCAGCTGAGCAAAGCGAGCACAGTCAATGGGAATGAGTCATAAGAACGCGACCCTCCCCATATTATGGAGAGGGAGGGAGAGGCGAAGTGCGAAACACCTGGGAAAAGACATATTTGCCAAAAGATAAGATTCCACCCATTACCCGCCAAACACACACAGGAGGATGACACTGGTAAACCAAAACATTGTTGTTCTTGAATTCCCGATGCGCCTGCACCCTGATCTCTAGGAGGGAAAGAGTGAAGGACAGCCCCGCCACGAGAAGGCGACTGCCTAGGGGCATACCAAACGCGTTGCCGTTCGGGGTGGACGGAATAGTACGCGTCCATAATCAATGTCATCATCTTCTTTTCCAGACACTCGGGCTAAGCTGACCCCTCTAATAGTACCACGTCAACGCAGACGTCTATGAACCAGGGGAAAGAGCACTGCTGGAGCTGTTGCCAGATTCGCTTGATTGTTGAGGCCCACAATATTGTATTATTTGACAGATATATCAAATAGCAAAGACAGTTAATTTCAATGATTCGTCCTCTTCTCCTTTAAAATGAGGACGACAAAGCATGGCACACTTGAAATAGTCCAAAGTCCATATGTACCCAGCGAGTAAATAGCTCAAAAATTTATGAAATAACAAAAGCAATCCAATACTCAATCTGAGTACTAGGCTAGACCAGCAATTCTAGATGAACGGACGAGAGAAGGGACTCGACGGGGATGAAAGAAGAGCCAACCGGGATTAAATGATGACTAAATTATAATAATTTAAAAGAGAATGAGGTCCAGTTCCTCCCTGTCCGTCTCTCTCATCCCATCCTACGTGCGTGCTATTGATAAGAACAAGTCAATCACTTTCAATATCTCGTGAGGAGAATGTTTCTATTCGGCAACGGCTATTGATGGTTGACGTTGGTGCCCCGATCACACTAAATTGATAAAATAACGTGATTTCCTAATCGGACTACTCGTTAGTTTGAAAGTAGTAAATCTGGGAATTAATGTAATTTTCTAATTCTGTTATAGGATCTGGCCTACTTTAAATTTTCTCCTGCCAACTCTCGCAGAAACTGAATGAATCTGGGGACACAGTACACGAACACCAGATGCTAGTTAGTGCACATGCGGCGCGTACACAGATGCATGCCGACATGCAACAAGCCTGTACACCACCCATAGCTGGCCCAGAGGTGTTTATTTGTGACCAACTATTTGGGCACAAATAAACATCCAACATCACACAGATGAAAGAGGTTATCGAAGTGGAGTGCTGTCGGATTTGCAGAAAAAAGGTGTAAGCGACTGCTGAAATCCATTACTTCCAGTCAGACTGACTAAGAAGGGTTATAACCTACCATGCAACACTGCCAGTGGATGTCTCCCTATAGAGACATAAAAGATATATACTGAGGTCAACAGAATGCGGAATAGGATCAAGGTGGAGAGGAGAGAACACGACCAAACTATTTATACCTGAATGTAGGTTCAACACATCAACACAAGAACGATACTTCTGGCGGGAAATCTCATATTTGTATATACATGTAGGGGAAGCGACACTGCAGTCAATGGCACATGGCGTCGTGGGAAAAATTACCGGATTGGAAAAGCACACTTATACAATTTTCCAAAAGTTGCGCCTGAGTCACAGCGTCCGGGCGAGTGGTGATGCTTACAGGGTGTCAATAGAGATGATGATGTGTCTAGACGGTGAAAAAACTGGACGTCGAAGAAAATGTGGGAGATGACGAAGTGAACTATAGAGCAGGGAAGCTTGAGTTCAAACGAAGAGGTGGGCAAAATTTAAATTAGTTTGAATCACAACAGATAAAGTGGAGTTTGAAAAGAAAGTGAGAGAGTAATAGAAAAAGAGAATAAGGGTTACTGGGTAATGCGACTGAGGGGAAAGAAAGAATAATGTCGAGAGAAATAGGTAAAAAGAGAGTGTGTGTGTGTGTGTGTGTGAGAGAGAGAGAGAGAGTCAGTGTGACAGTGGAAATAAGTAAAGACGGAAAAAAAAGAGAGAGAAAGAGGTAAAAAGAGAGTGTGAGAGAGTATTAAAGCAAGAGAATAAGAGAGTCAGTGTGACAGTGGAAATAAGTAAAGACGGAGAAAGAGAGAGAGAGAGAGAGACCATTAGAGTAGGAGAATATGAGTTAGTGAGTAATGGGAGAGTGGAAGTCCATTGGTGTAAAACAATATTAATAAGAGTTAGTGAGTAAATAAAGAGAGAAAGACGAAGAGCATTAGAGCAAGAGAGAACATTGGAGTAGGAGAAAAAGGAGTTAATGAATAATGAATGAGAGAGCATTGCAGTAAGAGAATATAACAAGAGTTACTGAGTAATGGGAGAGTGAGAGACCAATAGAGCAAGAAGGAAAGAAAGAGAGAGAGAAAGCATTAGAGTAACAGAATATAAACAAGAGTTACTGAGTAAACACAGAGAGCATTAGAGTAAGAGAATAAGAGCTATTGAGTAATGAGAGAGAGCATTGGAGTAAGAGGATATTAATAAAAGTTAATGAGTAATGAGAGAGTGAGAGAACATTGGAGTAAGACAATGTTAATAAGAGTCCATTTGTAAAGAGAGTGAGAGAGCATTAGAGTAAGACAATATTAATAGGTAAGGCAAGTAAAAGTCAATAAAGGCAATTTGACACCACAATGTCATTTTGACGAGTTAAGCTCAAATAACACATT
>JAUYWV010101219.1:0-13467 GCA_032274565.1 Nematoplana nigrocapitula | reverse complement strand
GGTGCCCTGCAACTTTTGTTTTATGCAATTTTCTGTGAGAAGTTTCCTTCTGCCCGAAACGGCCATTTCACACTGTATTTAGCCTCCTTGACCTCGACCCCGACCTGGGAGGTCGACCTCGACCCCCCATGGGTCCCACAGGGTTTAGGGGGGCACCCATACAAAGTTTCGGATTGCTGGCACCAACGGTCCGACCGCCTTCTGTCGTAAACTGCCATTTCACACCGGTTTAGCCCCTTGACCCTGACCCCTTGACCCTGACCCCTTGACCCTGACCCCTTGACCCTGACCCCTTGACCCTGACCCCTTGACCCGACTTCAGAGGTCTACCTAGCCCCCCTATGTTGCCCGCAGGGTTGAGGGGTCACCCATGCAAAGTTTCGGGTCGCTGGTACCAACGGCCCGGCCGCCCACCCTGAACAAACACACACGGCAGACAACTTTACAAATATAGTATATAAGATTTTTATCACACGATTCAATATCCTTCAGCTACATCTACTTTTTCTACTTCTTATTCTAAACCGGAGTATTATCAGTCTTCCGCTGTTCGCGGCCAATCTTTGCGAGAAACCGAATAATGGATTGGGGTTTGTAGAAAAGAAATTCGTTGGGTTTCAGAGATGCTTCTTACCTTTTCTTTCAAAGTTAGGGAATCTTAGGAGTAGGTGATCTGATTCTATTTCTTTTGACTCCTTTGAATTAAAGTTTCTTTCCGAGTAGGAGACATTTCCCAGCGCGAAATTGGTGAATAATGCTTGACTTCTTGCGAAAAACGACCTTTAACGTTGAATGAAATGTCACTTAGCTTTTGGTGCCGCACTCTAAGTGGTTCGTTTTTGCAATTTCTTCTTTCAGTCTTGTTCTCTTTGTAGTTATCTAATGGCGTTCCTTCATCGCATCGCTTGCTGTTGCTGTTGTTGTTGTCAGACATTGTCCTTCTTCCTCTTGAACGATCTCCAATACGACAGCCCCTCGAATGGTTTCCGGCAGAGATCACTGATGCCATTGAGTCCAAGTCGTATTCTGTGTCCAATCCCTACCGGGCACTCCATCACATGTTCGACGTTCTATTCTTCCTCTTTGCTGCTGTTGTTGTCGTCGTTATTGTTCCGTGGGTCTAGTCAGGGGAGCCGGAGCTCCCTCAGATACGAGTCCACCGACATGGATTCCTCTGAGAGGCCGTGCCGGCAGATACATCTAACTTGGGCATACAGAGTGTCTCAGAAGGGATGCTAAACCGTTTAATTAATCACCCAGATGAGGCTGTGTGATTATCATGAAACAGAGGTGGAGACCAGCCCTCACCCAAGCGATACCCTCAGAAGGGTGGTTGCAATTAAACAAAACTGCCCAACACTATACATATGACCAAGCCTAACCAAGATGTCCCGAAACCACGTGTATTCGCACCACCACTCAGGATGGTCCCCAGGACACCGTGTGCGTCGAGAGTAGCAAGACAAACGCCGCACCCAATCCACCCAAAAACAGACCCGGAAACTCCAAAAAGTGACCTGATCGGAACTCCCAAATCCATCACCAGGCGAGCCAGACACGACGCCCGCCCCACCAGTGTCAAGGCACTGGAGGTTACAAGATTGTCCTCAAGAGAAGGTGATAAAGTGAGGTGAAGGTTAGACTCTGCAGGTCATGAGGAAGAGAGAGAGGGAGGGGGGAGTATAAGAGGATAGAGAAGCCTGGGAATGCAGCAGAACACCCCCGCTGTACGAGGGCGAAAAGGGTAAGGTGGTAATTCATCTCGTAGTCAGATATAATAGGCATAGTAATTATTCAATCTAGACAATCCAAATTCTTGCACCTACAGTTCACACTTACCTGTCTAGCCAACGCTAGCGCGAGTAGCGGTCCGGAACACATGCGATTGGTCAATTCCTCGAAATAGTCTTGATCTCGGTGTTCCGAGTAGAAGTCCTCCGCTTGCTCTTTGGTCAGCTGAATCTCCCTTTGCATAGCGATAGAGAATCCGGCCTCCTTAACCTTGGCTAAAATTTGGTCCTTGAATTCGGCATAGGCGTCCGGACGGATAATGGCCAGTGTCCTCTGGACTACTGGTTTGGATGCTTCTTTGGCTTTCTTGGTTTTCGGTTTGTGGAAGTCTGGGAAGAAGAAGGCGAGCTCTCTGGCCGCGGCGTCGTGACTGTCCGCTCCGTGTACCGCATTCTTCATGGTTTCCGTTCCGTACAGAGCACGCAAGCTAGAAAATACGTGCGAAAGGAAATAGATGTGAAATCTACTCCAATTACCCTACTAAAATTGTGTAGGTACTTGGTGTTCTCTGTAGCTTCTGGTACGCCCGAACCCTAACCAACATAAAAGTGAACACCAAAAAAAATTGAAGTAAAATACTGTGTGTAAAAGGAAAACTACTAAGTGCATGAATAAGATATATTAAACCTAGTTCACATTTTGAAGTCAACCTTACTTATCAAGATTAATAAAAATTACAAATTAAATAGATATAACAAGAACTTACATTTAAGAAGTTGCTCAAATAAGTATAACGTTAAGTCAATAAATTTTATAATATCAAGAGAAGGACAGCGGTTTTCACAAGTGAATATTCTTCAGATTGTTAAAGACTTGAACTTCCTTCTTCTTCTTCTTCCCAGACCCGAAGGCAATCTGCTGTCATGTAGCGGATTAGCATTCAATCTGTGGTCTATTATTACAGACTGTCTCAGATGAGGGTAATGAATGCCCTGGGGGATGCAACAGTCCACCTCAAAATAGTTGAGGGACGCCCGCGTCTCGTGCCGTTGCTTGGTCAGATTTGTAGATGCACCCTACACCCATGCGCCTGTGCCCGTTCGCGTCCCCTCAGCTGACATGAGTCTCTTCATAACCGTACAAGTACAAGGAACCCCAGCCTGCCTCGCGTGGAGGTGAACAACAGACGACTTTAACTTGAACTTCCTCGGCTCGCTTATCACAATAAGAGCTTCGGAGAAGGATAGACATGGCGCAAACACCCATGAGGAGCTTATACGCAAAATTTGGAGTAACCACGCTCAGGCATCTGGCAGAAGGGGGACCCCCCCCCCCCGTTTTTTTAAGAGAAAGTGCCCTTTTGTTATAAAATGTGCCATTTAAACAAACTTGTGTTTTTGGTAATAAAGTCATGTATAATACGCAGCAAAGGCAACAAGGCAGGCCCACGCTGATCGTTTGGCCACATGAGTGTGTTGAATGTCTGCTCCAAAATTTGGAATCCGAAATAAGGGCACGTGTAGTAGGTGTACAAGCAATGATGAAGCAGTTTAGCTTTTTTCGGATCACACCTGTAAGATATTTGGAATTAGCGATAATCTTTCCGAAACGCTGCAAAAGTCTGGCTTGTCAGTGTCCGAAGGAAAGCATCTTGGACCCCTAGCGATGAAGAGTGTTGAAGAACTTAGGACAGATGCATCATTTCTACAGTTTAGGGCGTTATCCAGAGAAAGGCAGAGCAAATTATAGACCTACAGTACAAGAGCCAAAACTGGAGAGACGACGAAAAGGTTCCCAGTCGGTTTGAGGAAGGAACCCGATGAACATATCATTTTGCTTGATACGGTAGAAGATTATTATCGCTCTGTATACTTCCAAGCCATTGACACTGTTTGCGAAACTCTAAAAATGCGCATTATACAGAAAGACTCGACAGTCGAAAAGTTAGGGACAATCTTATTTTCAGCTTGTACAACAAACCTAACAACCTCTTTGGAGTGTATCAAACATCAATACAGTGATATAAATGTCTACTTGCTCGAAGTACAGATGCCTCTGTATCGTCTGATGACGGGATCCAACGCTTCTGGAAACGATGACATCGTCAAAGTATTGCAGAAGTACACAGCCACGCAACTTTCGTCAATCTCCGAAGTAATCAAATTGTTAAAACTTGTGTTAATCAACCCTGCAACCAATGCAATCAGCGAACGAACATTCTCCCCCATGTGTCGTATATAAAAACATACTTGCGTTCCACAATGGGCCAAAAGAGATTTAACAATCTGGCAGTGTGAACATTCATCGTAACCACACACTTGCACTTAATCCCGATGACATTATCACTGAATTTTTGTCGGTTTTCAGAGCACCGCTGAAAGCTTTGTGGGTAACTGATGTGAATATTTATGATTTGTGCTATAGAATAGAAATGACAGTGTAGCCTTCTATTTTTATTTTCCCTAGTATTAATTTCTGGATCACATTTTATATGTACTTATTTTTACCCCAAACTATATTTAGTTGACGTGTTTGTTGTACATACATTTATGCATTAAACATGTTAATAAAAAAAAATTCACCAAAAATGGGTTTAAACCTTGGAAACTCATTAGAGAGTAGCGTAATATGCTTTTAAAAATATGCCTTTTATCCCTATGGGCCCCCCACTTTTTATAACTGTGCCTGGTCCCTGGCCACGCTGTCTCTCGACGAACAAATACACGACTTGTGAACACTCTTCAGTGTTTTCAATCATTACATATCGCTGCAAAAGCTGGACACTCACGTAAGATGCTGGGAATTAGCTGCAAAGAGAAGACAAGCAACGAGTATATGTCCTGCAAATCCCCAACAACCAATCAACCCATCAACCCGACAGACGCTCTAAACCTTTGGTCATGTATGTCGCAGGGATGATGACAATCTCGAGAAACAGATCACGATCTGGTCGTGAAGAAGTGCAAGATGATGTGTTTGAAAGTATATTTCTGGAAATATGAACGCGTCCGGGGGGGGGGACTCATTAAAGTATATAAAACGAGAAAAATACAACTTTGATAATGAAGTGGAGGTGCAGAAGATAATCATGAAGAAGTTAAACAACAGTTACGGGGACAGAGAGAATAGTGTGATGCAATGTGTGTGTGGAAAGACGTAAGGAGTTGGTAGATGCTTATGACCCCGAGCTTATGCATGGCAGACGACAAAAGCTCCATAATTCAAACTATAAACCCACATAAATCCTTTCAGAAGAAGAGTTTATGAAGTCAGTTGATGAGTGAATTCAGTTACAATAATATGAATATTACTACCTCTCTGGAGCCTCTTCCTTCGCCTCCTCAACCGATGTGGGTCCGAGAAGTTCCCTGAATTCATCCACAATCCCCATGTCTCCTTTAGCGAGTACAAGGACGTGACTGGGACCGGAAGTCATGAAGGAAATCAGAGAGTCGTAAAAATCCTAAGTAAAGGAGACAAAAATAAATATGTAAAACAAAACAATAATCTGTGTACATTAGAGTAGATACAGTAGATGTAACAGACAGGTGGTAATTGAGCATACTGTATAAGGTAAGACTAGCCGAAAAAGATAGAAGGTATTTGTAGTCGAAAGAAGCTGCTGGAGAATATGGTCATGTGATCTAGTTAAAATACTAGGATAGACTTTGAGATATATACGGATATGTCTTAGGGAAGATAAACAAGTAAACTTATATCGGGAGTAACAAAGCGAGAAGAATTCTGATCACAGGAATTCAAAGCAGATCTAACAGAATGAAAATCAGGAGACGAAAGCAAGAAAAGTAAGAGACGCGTCGTGTACATATAGAAGCCGGTCAAGGACGACAAAAATATGGGGAGCATGTGTTCTAGTGAGAAGGAGAGATGGGAACGTAGCAGAAGCCCTGACGGTCGGGGATAGGTTCTACTCAGTGAGGGCGGAGATGGTAGTCATGAAAAGGACGGTAGTGCTGTTGGACAGAGAAGAAGGCTGGAATAGAGCGGTGATCATCACGATCTCCAGATCAGGAATACAGAAACTGGTAGCGGAAACGAAGAGACAAAAGGAACTTCTAGAAAGCGAGATATGGAAGCTGCTAGCAGAAGCAGATGACAAAGGACGTACTATTATTTTTCAATAGGTACCGGCGCTCTGTGAACAGATAACAACAAGCTATCTGACAAAAGCGGTAGAAGGAAACAGAGCGGGACCATGCCCTACAGAACTGTACAAGCGGTCATCAAGAAACACACACACACAGAGAGAGAAGAGAAGGAAGGGAAGGAAACATAATCAAAGTGGTTGGAAGAAAAGTAAAGGTAGTAAAGGCAGGGACGGACGTGTATAGAAGATGTCAGGAAGAGCCCGAATACACGAAACACTTTATCTTGAGGCGGCCGACTCTGACAGCTGCGAGGTTGAAGATTTTCGGAGCAAGGCCCTATCTATGAAATGTTACCGGAGAACATTTCTTGCTGAGGTTCTTTTGCATGTCCAGTTTGCTGCTAAATCGGCGGTAGGACAAGAAGAAGCAGTGTAGAAGAGAACCCGATGTCAACCGACTCACCGTGGCGGGTCTGGAAACATGCCAAAGCGCACGGCAAACAAACCCGCCAAGCGTGGAATCGCAGCAGTTTGATGCAAATCCTACGCTAGTCTGTAATACCAGACGTATGTCCAGAATTATGACGTAGAAGGAGGAAAAGAAGAAGAGATTGATAAACAGGTTCATTTTTGTCAAAACAAAGCGACTTACTGCGTCTTGCAAATGCGAATAGAAGTCTCTCGCCTCTTCCTCTGTAAGTTGGCGAGCTTCGTGTTGAAGAATTTCAATACCCAGTTCTTCCAACTTTAAAAACAGAAAAACATATATTTAGATAATAGGATGCATGAATTGACACTAATGGATATGATGACACAATGGATGAAAGAATAGGAATCGAACAAATTCGTATATTCTTAGTGTCCACAATTACAGGATATTCAACACCATTCCTCCTCTAGTTAGTATCCCAAAATATTTTCCACTGCCCAATCCTTTTGGTTCTTCGCCTTGCCAACCTTGAATACTCCGCAAGTACAATTCGATCTTTGATGGCATCTGGCCAGGGGACAGAACAAATACATAAGTGAGGCGTGACCAGAGTCATTAGTATTATGCATAGAAAAAACACTGTTAAATGCTTCTACGAAAACTGTTGCTAGCATTTATTAAAAGTGGAGAAAATAACTTTGAATTCTACGATTAAAAGTCTGTGGACAAGCAAGGAGTTCTAGGCAACATGTGGAATGACAGAGTGTCACAGCATCTATAGTAAGACGAAACGTCCCATGCATCCCCCGAAAATTGTATTCATTTGCGACGAACAGCTGCTAACAATAACCCAGCAAATTATTGCTTTTATTCAGCACATCAATCAAAGACCTGCTTGTGGTGAAGATACGGTAGTGTCCATTGTTTAATTGTTGCTGATGTTTTAGCTGAAATGTAGTTTCAGTTTCGAAAGTGTGGTGCGACACTGAGAGTTAAAATGTCTATTTTGGTTAATACAGAGGGGAAACCAAACCACCAACTATAGTCAAATAAAGTAATTATATTGATTTTTGCTGAGTCACCTTTTGAATAATCTCATCCACTTTGCCAGCCTCGACCACATCGGGTTTGATAAGCGCCACGGTGACTTCGCGTTCAACTTCTACAAAAAACATTAAAAAAACATTGTTTGTAAAACAAGCTGTTACACCAGTAATTCGCGTGATCAAATAAAAGAAGTCTAAACACACCGGTAGACTAAAGCAATCACAAAACTACACCAAAAGCGAGTGACATCATTTTTTATCTACAATGAATTGATCAGTCACAGTTTATTCGTATACAAATGGTTTTTTGGAACACAATTTCTGTCCCACTGCCTACTTCGAAATAATTCACGTGCGCAGAAATGAAACAGCGGAGGAAAGAAGATAAAAGTAGTGATAAATTATTTTACTTCCATCGTTCTCATTAGCCTGTGAATCATTCAGCAACGAAGCCTCTATTCAACATTGTAACAAAACATTTAAAAAATCAGCATTACATCACACCATAAATTAGAGCGTTAAACTATGACAACTGGTAAAATCACGAAGCACATAAATAAAAACATGATAGATAGAGAGCAATATAGTAATAAATTCTGATACCGATATTTAAAAATATTGCTACATAAGTTCTAAGAGATAATATGTCTTGTTGGCTGGTTGGTTGGAGTTGTCCCTGGACCCCTAAATTAGCAGGTCTTCCGCCCTTCCCCCTCGGCTCTTGATGAATTGGATGACTTGAACCGGGTTAGTCCAGAGGTCGGATGTTGTGAGTGTGGTTGGGTGAGAGTAGCAGTTAAAAATGTGTGTTGTGTCAAGTGGTGTACAGTTGTGTTGTTGATGAATGTTTGTAGTCTGTCGAACATGCCATTGGTGAAAGAAGTGCAATCCTATAAGGAATTATAAATGTGTTATACTATTTTGTTTAAATAGATGGCAATTTGGCCTTATTAGTACTTTACTAATAATTGGATGAATCACTATTTTCGTCGAAACTGCGTCCAAGCCAATCCAAACCTGTAATTCGCAAAACTCAACTGTTTAATTAGGATATAAAGGGTCAAGCTTATTTCATTGTCTTCAAATAAGGAATTGTAAGTGTTTATGTTATATCATAATGAGAAAGTGTTTATTATTGACTGAATTTCTTTTACCAAAGCATTCTATCTAGGGATAAAAAATCACAAACAAATGTGGAAAATATCATGTGGAAATTGGGTAAGGACAGCGACAAAAGTGAAACTCTTGCAACAATACTGTTTAGTTCAACATACTTCTATATCGTGTATGTTTCAATCATTA
This sequence comes from Nematoplana nigrocapitula, assembly GCA_032274565.1. Lineage (NCBI taxonomy): Eukaryota > Metazoa > Platyhelminthes > Proseriata > Nematoplanidae > Nematoplana > Nematoplana nigrocapitula. Next base: position 4,850 of record JAUYWV010101219.1, on the reverse strand, counting down.
AATATGATTTTTAAAGCATCTGTAACATTGGTCATTTTTCGCGTTTTAAAAATCCTCACGAATCTTTGCTTTGTGTAAGTTGGTTAATAAGTAATTAATCTGTCAGTACAGAAGTGTTGATGTGCTGGGGTTAATGTGGTCGGAAACCGAGAAAATGACGTGACCACCTGTCGACGAAGAAGAACCAGATACCTGTCTCTTTTCAACCTTCTTATTTTCCCATTTCACCTGTTTCTTTTTCAAGGGTTTGGCTTGAAACACACAAAGAGATTAATAGAAGAGAAATCATGATGCGAAGTAGATTAATTATAATCTTAACATTTGTTAAACTTATCTAACTTACATTTTTCCGACTGCGCTATTTTCAGTTCCTCTACGGGATATATACTGTATACTTCAGCACGTGTTTCTACAGTATATACAGTATATTGTATCTATCTTCATCACACAAATAATATCATTTAGACACAAATGTTCAATGAGTCTGATGATTCTGTGGTGTTTTAATGTTATGGATTCCAATTAATTCTCCGTACAAATAAATCATTTTCCCTATTCAAAGGTTCCTCTTACAGTCATATACTAGTATGCGTATAAACAGATTTTCTCTAGCAGTGTGGGACTGAGAAACAAACGATTCTGGTTCTCTTCTGATCAGATAGAGTTCGTGATATTGTAAGTCGCCTATGAATTTTCTGTGTTGGCTATTTCTGACCTAAATTCAACCCGATGTAGGCTCTCTTTATTATGAAAAACCTACTGAGTGCAGATAATGAATGAAGAATGGTGAACTAAATAATGTAATGAAATACTGCATAAGTCAGGAAGTTATACTTTGAAAGACAAATCACTTTAAAGAAACTGACGTAAGACAACGGTATAGTCTCTGAAGATGAAACAAAGACAAGAGTTAAATCGGTAGAGTTTTATAGAAAAAAGTCTTTCGAAATATTAAACGAAGATTACAACTGCATGTCGTGACATCAAATAGACATTCTACTAAAAATATAATTCTCCACAATGCAAACAGATTCAAATTCGAACTACCATTTTCAAAACCCGCAGAAAGCCACTGAAAAACAGAGCATACCTATAATAGCCTGTTCTGGGAGAAATAACAAACTGACGTTAAAAGATGATCCCTATAGTAAAGAATTTCGCATTGTACAGCGGTTGTTCATTAGCAGTCTCAATGTATTATTAACTATGAGGGGTTATAGAATATTCCTTCTTCTACTCTCATCATTTTTGTAAGACATAAGAATATCCCTTTCTTATGTGATTGATTTAATGTTGATATGCGGACGACAGTTTTTAATTATTATTTCCTGTTAAATGACTTTTAGGTCAAATTGTTATCAGTTTCTTTTACGAAAGATGGTTCTTCGAAACGTTGGAATAATAATATGCATTATACGGGTAGTTCAAAATAGTCGTATTAAATAAACGGCCGTAATGAAACTTTCGTTAGCGTTATGTTATGGCGATAATGCATTATACGCACCAGCCGTATAACCGGCCGTATAACCAAACTGTATTGCCGTAGATCAATACCATCTGGTAAAATATTAGCATATATTAACAAATCAAAAGCATATAATCAAATACAGGTTCACCACACTGACAAAGACAAACATGTAATAAACAGTGTTCACTAACACCAACGCGATAATATTACAACTCTCTTGTTTAAATATGCTAATATTTCACCAGTATAACTATGATGGTATCTATCCACGGTTATTAAGGACGGTAAATGTCAATATACGATTATACGGCTGGAATAGTTGTTATGCTAATAAACTTGTATTTAAAAATTGTATATACTCATTCAATTAATTTGTAATATTATTTATGCATGTTGTAATTACCATTTTTGAGTTGTTATTCAGATATTTTTGTTTAAATACCAAATTATCACCACAATCTCCACTACCAGCAAGTGTTATGCTATCTAGGATAGTTTTCTTAAAACGACAATCTATCTGCCTTACCATCTTCCTTCTCCGCTTCCATCTCATCAAGAGCTCCTTTCTCCTCCTCATAAGCAAATGCGGGATCTTTGATCTGTTTAACGAAAGAATAAACAAAATTAATAAATACAAAATAAAATTTCTCGTTTAATGATATCCATGAAAATCTCCTACATATATTTCACAACTCTTTCCCATAACGTACTCATTTGTTCGTTTCTATTTCCAGCTGACGTTAGCATTTCATTTCAAACGCTTTAATTTATTTTCAGTAACTTGATTGACAATCCAACTCTCGTACTCGTACAAAAACAACGAGCTTACTTACCCCTGTTCATTTCTGGTCCACACCTGAGCCTCTGATTTTGCAAGATATTCTAACCTTCCAACCTATTCCATACTGTGATTTCTGAGACTCAGTGATATTTCGATGTGCTAGAACTGTCCTAGACTCGCATATTACAATTTTCCTTCATCTTTTATCTCGTATTTCCATCCCACACGCGTTCAAACGCCGTCCTGCAAGCCATAGAATTATGAAACAAATTGAGTTTGTATGCTTCTTTGCATTGATGATTCTAAGGTTATATCAATTCGTTATTCCGTGCTCCTTCCTCTGCTTGATGCTCAGTCAGGATTTTTTTTCCACTCGAGTAATTCTTCCTTGGAAGACAGTCAAAAGTACTTTCAGGCATGGTTGATAAGACTTCTAGTTTTAAAGTCATTACATTTTCTTATGATCAAAAACTGGAAATTAAGCAGAGAGATGCTGCCAACAAATTATTCTTCATCTTGTTGGAAAGATTAGCAAAACGAATTGTGACTCTTATTATTCCGAACTTCCTAACCTATTGTACTTCAGTTACAATGAGAACAACTGCATATAATAAACATATAATAAGTAATCGTTCAGTGAACAATGAATACAAATATATAACATTATAATAATCGTTCAAATATGCATAATGGACTTACCTCCATCCGTTCTGCTTCTCCTTTCATCACCCGGTGTTCCTCTTCCAATTTCTGTTTAATTACTCTTTCCAGTTCGGGTGGATTTGCTCCACGGATCACCGCTACAAGAGCCCCGCCCTGTCAACAAAGTGCCAAGAAACTATGAGAGCAAAATGGATTACACAACACTGGATAGAAATAAATCTTCAAACCAAATACATCTCTTTAACTGAAGATTACAACTATTACATTTTTCATTCTCTTTTCTGCAACATATGGAATAAACCTTTTCGTATTCTCTCTCTCTCTTCTCTCTTTCACTCTCTTGCTCGCTCGCTCGCTCGCTTACACACTTTCTTCTTTTTGACTCCCTTTCGTCTCTTTCTCATCTGTTCTCTGTTTTCTCTAAGTAACTCCTATATTCTCTCTCTCTCATTCGTTCCTTCTTTCTCTCTCTCTCTTACTTCTCTCTCGTTGTTCTTCTCTTCTTTCCCGTTCTTTCACTCACCCGCTCTTTTCTCTCTGTCTTTTCTCCTTTTATAACATTCTCTCATCACTCTTTTTTCGAGCTCTCTTTGAACAACGATCGGCTAAATAACAAAAGGTACAAAAACATCAAACTTGTTAGGAGAACACTTTTAGAAAAACGGAAGCATCGTTATTGCTTTCTTGCTTGATGACCTTGTACCCGATTTTTTAAAATAAACTGCTAGAAATACACTATATAGAGAACATATAAATTAGATTAGAATTTTATGTTTTGTACCTCCGTGGTATTTCTAAATGCTTGCAAATAGAATGAGAATTTGATGAACAGTAAGAATAGCATGGAAATAGTCAGCTATCACAGTATATAAAGCGTGTAAAGTAGGCAAATTATTCAAAAAGTAAATTCAGTATACAGCTGTGGCCAAAAGTCTGTTGTATTTAGTAAAGAATGTCAAATCTGCAATTACCATCAAATTATCCACTCGAGGAATGATGCATTTATTAATTTCTGATTTGCCGCTGTCTCGTCCAATCAAAATGACTCAACTTTTGATATAAATATAACTGTGCTTTAATTTTAGGTTTATTTGTCATAGTCAGCGCCATCTTCAATTTTCGATATTTTTGCTTGGATTTGTCATTATTATGGAGATTGGAACCTGTAAACGTGCCCAATTCATTGTCTTGGTGAATTCTGGCCATATCCAACGTGACGTAGCAGCACGTGTGGGTGTATCCCAACAAGTCCTGTCACTCACAATGAAGAGATTCAAGTCTACCGGTTCCTACAACTCTGCACCCTGATCCGGTCGCCCGCGTGTCACTACGAAGACAACTGATCGCGCCATCGAGAGAAGTTGTGGCTGATTCAAGTGCTTCATCATCGTCCATTGTTACCGGATTGCCTACCCCAATCAGTGCTAGGATGGTACGTCGCCGGTTATCCGATGAATTGGGACTTCGAGTTTGTTGACCAGCGAAAAAGCCTTTATTGTCAAAAAAGAACATTCGCGACCGATTGGCATTTTGCCACAAATATAAGCCTTATACCAAGCAAATGTGGGAGACGGTATTATGGAGTGACGAGACAAACATCTAATTATTTGAGGGTGCTCCAAAATATGTCCGCCGTCCCATTAGACACCATTTTTCCTCAAAATACTGCTTGCCGACAGTGAAAGGATGATTTGGGGCAGTTTCTCGGCAAAGAGTCGGGGCAACTTGTACTTTTCGCCAAAAAACTGTACAATGACTGCGTCTCAATATTTGGAAGTGCTGAAGGATCGTCTACCACCTATGATGAATATACACAGGTGTACTACGTTCCAGCACGACGGTGCACCGTGCCACCGATCAAAATTAGTAAAGTCATGGTTACAGCAGGAAGGCGTCGAGGTTTTGGGGCCTTGGCTGAGGCAAAGCCCGACTTAAATC
>JAUYWV010101208.1:0-13468 GCA_032274565.1 Nematoplana nigrocapitula | reverse complement strand
GTGGAGCCCCCACTCGATCCCGTCAATATCCCCGGAGCCCCGGGGCAAGACGTGGTGTGAGCAGAAGAAGAAGAAGTCTGGTGGAGGGAGAATGGGAAGTCAACAGTGTTGTTGTTGTTGATTCTTTCGCACCACTCAGGACTTCCCCTTCTTTGCCAAACACATGCTTTAAAGCATTTGTTATTTGGACGGCTAAAAGGTGAATCGGACTTGAACGTCCGCCGTCAGGTCGGAACTTTCCCCACTGGGGCGCGTACCACGCAGACTTGTGTAGCTCATCCAGTCTTGGCGAGACCATGGTGGAACGTGTCTTTAGCTACAACAAAGATCTGATTGTAGAGAATATGAAAGATTGATCCATTATTGCGCAGCGTACGTATGATCCGAAACTGCATTTGACGGCACCTTGCGATTTATAGACCAAACTTTGTGCAAGGTCACCAAAGAATTGCATCTGCAAGAAATACACACAGTTGATACAGAGCTGCATAGGCTGATATGAAAGTATCTTCAAAACAATATTTTGACCAAGCGCTGGAAACCCTTATGTTTCGTTTGTAATTTAACCCTCTTGAAAAAACAGTATTGCATTTATATGATTTAAGGTGAAAGTTGTAGTGCAATTATTAACTATGATGCGTGTTAATTTGAAAATAGCTGCGTGTAGTGTGTTTGGTCAGACTGAATGCACGAATCAATGGTTCTTGTGTGCGTGAGACTTTGACCGCCTTATCGAATTGGAACACCGCGCAGTCTGCCTGAGTGATCTTTCGCCGACTTATCATGTCTGCCGACCCGAGGCGGTGTTGAGTCGAAATCCCGGTTCGCTCTCAAGCGCTGCCTGCTGTCAGTCAGACTGCAGAGTCACATGAGGGCACAATTTGACTGAGAAGGCTTCGTTATTGACGGCCGGACGGACAGCTGTATGGGCTGTCTGAGAAAGAGACACGCTTAGATTTGTGTCGTCGCTGGAGAAAGTTCGTATAATAGGCGGCGGTAGCACATCATAAATTACTGTACATTCAGCTGATTTCGCGTTTATGGATGTCATATTAAATCTGTAGAATTGGCGCTATAAGGTCACTGGTGAAGATAGGATGGGATTTGGGAATAGCGTTGTAAGACATGAAATCCGGAATATTTTAAGGAAATAAGCACTTGTCCTTTGATTGAATTTTTTAACTATTAAATTTCTTCTTCTGAGCATTTTAGTCATCTAGCACTGGTCTATTTCGTAATTTTTCTGCTTTCTGTCCAAATTATGGTAATTTTGTTTTATATTAGATCGTCTTTATTGGGCTTACGCACTTCACGGAAAGTCCTTTCGGATAATTTTTCTCGGTTACTAGAATGTTTCAAATTTTCAAACTTTGTAATTTGATAATGCTATTTGCAAGCCCGCGGCCAGACTTTTTAATAGTGTACGCACATCCATTAGATAGGCGTAAAAAGGGATGCATGCATGGTCAAAACGAATTATCTATATATATTTATTGAACAATAATTAAAAAATAATATTACGAAAGTATGGAATATGAGAACATATAGTTACAACACTAAATCAAGTATACTGTATATGTACATGTTAAGTGTACAGTATGTCGAACGTTAGGAATAATGTATAGCAAACGTGAAGTCTGCATTTAAGTGTTGACAGCAAGGTTATATATGCACATTACGGCAATGACCACAAGCGGGGTCCATGTCGCCCTTTTCTTCTTGGCACCTGCGGCATGTGTCACTCTCCGCTTTCTCTAGGTAGTATATCCATATAGTACCAGTGCTCTGTCCTTATCTGGGTCACATCACCTCTTCCTTCCTGTTCAAGGTTCTATCCTTATCTCTGTTGGTGTTTCTGAGCTACACAAGTCTTCCTCCTTATTCCTCTCTTTTTTATTCTTCTGCTTTATAGATTCCTATACTGCTCTGAGTGGTAAGCTTCTATCATGGTGTTTTCTTTTTCCTTCATCTGCTAGACGATCAACTCGTTCGTACTCTGCGATGCCACAATGTGCCGGCACCCACTGGAACCACACTCTTCTGCCACTTTCATTTATTGCATCTAGCCTTCTCCAGACTGCATTTCCCAGCTCTTCGTCTTGCTATTGTGGTCCTCCTTTCAGTTTTTATCCAGCTGCGTGGGTCTTTTCTTTCCTCCGGTACCTCTCGGATCTTCTTTTCACTCTCTTTTTCATTACTTCCTGTAGTTCGGGGTTGTTTCTTCTGGTTTTCCCGCATCTCGCCTTCCCTCATCCTCGCCTCTAATCTACACCGTATCGACTGGACCTCCCTTTTGACTATATCAGGTGAGGACATTATTCTTTATTGTCCAGCTATCGCTTCTTCCCGCATCTGCTATTTTTGCCCCTCTCCTCATAGTCTTGACATCTAGCTTCTCGATTGCTCGGGCTCACGCATCAGTGATGGTTGTCCTCTGGAAGGCGCTTGGTAGTCCCACCACCACTACATGAGGGTGCTGGTGTTGCTTTTTCAAGGTCGTTTTGATTTAGCATCATTAGGCAGGTCAAGTCTTTTCACTGTTGTACAGAGCTTTCCCCCCCACCACCATCACCTGATCGTATTGTATTTTCCAGGCTTACCCTTGACTCTATTCCGCCACTGACCTTAAAAATCTGAGAATATGGAAACATGACATGAGGACAATAAAAATAATATAATAATTATGTATAGTCAAATTACCAGGTAATTACCGGATTTCCGGTGTTGCCAATTTTCCTAGGGTTTTAGAACTATGCGTTGAACTTTGGTTCTAGAAAACCGTATCAAATACCCGAATGCGAACAAGACAGAGATTCTCAAATGAGGTATAGGAGCAAGGAACAGATATGGGAAGGGGTTACTTTGAAAATAGGTTATGAGATGTAGTATTAAATCACAAATTTCAAAAGAATTTTTATATAGCCGGCATTGTACGTGTCGACTATGGAGAAACTACTGAAGTTAATTGAAATATGCGTTGAGAGTGGATTTGCTGGAACTTAAAAATGTAGTTGTTGTCTCCGTCAAGTGGACGCGTGAGCTCCCCGACCTCCCGGAAAAGAAAGAAAGAAAAGAGACGCGAGAGGGGGGAGACAAGAGAGACAAAAAGATTAAAAAGACAGGAGAGAGATAAACCGTAGGAAGGCCCAGAGAATGCAAGATGAGAGGGCGGCTGCATGGGGCTTGCTCTTTCTTGTTGTCGGTCTCGCCATCACCGAGAAGTCTGTCCTTTCCTCTGCACAGGTCTACAATCCCTATTTGGCCAACGCTCCGCATCGTCGGAGTCAAGTCTCCAGTAGCAACCATCATGGTGGCGGCGGCGGCCACTCGAGCGGCACCGGGGATCAGCGAGCCAGCGGCAAGTACAAATTTTACGACGTGGACAGCTCCGGTGGTGGAGGTGGCGGTGGTGGGCCGCCCAACGGTGGTCCCGGTCCGAGGGCCACTCCGGCGCGGTCGGTGCGGAGCAGCGGTTCGCGAGGAACGCGGGGCGGGGGTGCGTCTGAACGCTTCTACGAGGAGGTCGAGTACGACAAGCGTGTACGCAAGCGACGTGCTCGACTTCTGGTGGCTGTGGAGGAGGCTTTCACCCATGTGAAAAGATCGCCAGGGGAATCCGGTGGGTTTTCGATATTGTATGCCTTTCCCCACATTTCATTGTTTGTCAGCGAGTCTTCTATATCACGGTTTTCCACGCGACATATTACTAAAAAAATTTTATCAGGTCACAAGTTTATATCCGACTTTTGCCGTTTTGCACGGATTTTCTCTTTTAGAATACTGTAGAATTGTTCTACATAAAGATAGCTGATATTTTCTTTTATTCATCCCGTGTTTCCGTGAAATGTTAGCTTAGTCCGAATAACGAGTCTCGGTTTAAAGGGTTCGCTTCTTTCTGCCTGCCTTGCTTGCACGCTTGTCAAAGGCTCGGTCGTCGAGGAGGAGATCTGAGCTGCCGCAGACAGCTCTCCTTTGTCACACGTGTCCAGCAAGTCATGCTATTCTGTGCACGTTTATTCGTCTCTATTCTGACACAGATGCACGGCGGAGAGAAAGAGGGGGCGGGGGCATATAAGAGATCTGCAGATTATAGAGGAAGCAAATGCATTGAGAAGGAAAACTATTTAATAAATTTCTCCTGGTAATCTCCTTCCTCTGTGGAACAAAAACGCAGTTGAAAATTGATACATGCTGTACAGTGAATCTTCTTTTCCTCCTCTACACGACTGATAAATGTACCCCACTGCTATGCATGCGCTCTCTGTGCTTATTAGAGCCAGCCAGATCAACTGACAAGCAGTAGAGTTGTGTGTCTGTTCTCTATACGGATTAGGGTATAGACACGTAGTCGAGACGTGCCGCACTATTGTAACCATAGATTTTCAATTTTTCAGCCGATTATCTTCGATCCGACTCTGGATTTCCTTTTGCTTTGTTGTTTGAAATGTCTTTGATCAATCATTGAGACCGCTTCTGTTGCTGTACTGGAATTGTCTACCCTGCTGCTCTGCTCTGCTTACACCGTCGGTGGGAAACGAGACAGCACTCTGAGCAGGACGACTGCACTTTCCACTCGTACAGGCGAGGAAAGCAGGAGTGGCATAATTTATGACCAGAATTTTCAATGAAGTGTCATATGGGAAGCGATTACCTGTCTTTGAAGTTGTCTATCCGCAGCACTTGGTTGTACCGCGTACCTTTTTAGTCGATCGCTTCCAAAGTCCAATCACCGAAAAGGACTGTGTGAAGATCGACATCTTTCGTTCATTTGTGTTGTTATTTGTGTATGGTGGGAGGTGGTGTCCCGCTTCGAAGTAGGTTCACCTGGCTTGCGGCAAATGAACATATCTGATGCACTAATAAGAGAATATGTCTCCTTCTACTCTTTCTCAAGGTGAAGACGCGGTAACTGGAAAGGAACGAAGGCCAGACTCTCAGCAGAAATGGAAGCCAATGATAAGAAACACAGGGGGCGGGGATTATTGAATTTAGATGTTCATTTGAGAGACGGTTGAGAGTCCTAAATCTAGGTTATAAACCATGGGAATCAAACCGCGTTCGCATGTGAACGTACACGTGGTGCCGCAGACTATTTCCTGTATTTACTTCACTGGTGGTCCTGATTGCACAGTTGCACCAGTTGGTAACAGTCAGAGAGTTTTACCGACTCACCTCTGCCTGCTCTACCTGGAGTATATCGGTGTGTACTGCTGCACTGATCATCTCCGCTCGCTCACCGCAGATACACACTACTGGTACGAGCGCACACATTCAATTTGCACCTTGCAAACTAGCGCCGGCAGATTAGTGCGCCTAGAGCTGCTAATGAAGACCTGCGTACTGCCAATCGATAATTAATCGGACCTCCCTCGGTTGCGCGTGAAGTTTGTTCGTTTTTGTTGGTTGGTTGGACTGCTGGCAGTCGCCCCACTGTGCGGTATCCTGGCGAGGAGGAGGGTCACTTGTGGCTCTGTAGGTGGGTTTGCGCCTGACTGTTCTGTTGGTTGGAAGCATACTTCACCAAACACGCTCTCTCAATCAGCCATAACCAGGCCACTTTCGGTTGTCATATAGTCCGACTAAAGAAATGTGCATTCTTTCGGCGGACGCCAGTCAATTTTGAGAATGTGAGCAGTGGGGATGGCAATGTGTGGGGGAAATATTCTTGCTCCAGCGACTTGTCGTAGGAGGGGAAGGTTGGTACAGTTGAAATATCGATGCGTCGCATTTCAGGTTAAAGAAGCTAATACTGTATATACAGGAAGGGTTGAAATGGACAGGTACTACATTGGACTGTGTTTAATAGGACGACAGATTCTTTCACTTCCCTATTATTAGAAAACAATCTTCCAATTTGGATATTGAATGCGATTAACAGGTTGATATAGTGGAATTGATTCATTGGCGCACCACCTTCTATGGGGCAAAATCAGTTCCCAATATCGCACACATTGGGTGTTAACTTATTAACCAATTAATTCCGAAATTCTTTTCACAAAAAACATAAACATTTTATATTTTGAAATTTCTGCAAAATATACACTATTAAATTTTGAAAACAAATGTTTCAAATAATTAGTAGAATATATCTACTTCCTGTTTAGCTTGAGGAAAGTTGTAGAAAATGATATTTAATAATAGATATTGTTTGAAAATATTTAAAAACTGACACATAGGAAATCCTACGTGGCGACAATAATGGGTTAAAGTGGTTTACCCTCAAGGCCAATTAAATAACTACATATGCCATAAAAATATATGCTGACTAGTTGATTGCTTTTGCCTTTACCTTGGATTAGTAGCTGGATATTCCTGCTTCTAACTAGAGGGCCTCTAGCCTAGGCCTAGGGGCATTGATTGATGTTGGCCCATTATTAACTCAAAGAGCCTGGTTTTGCACACAAAGTTAAAGAGCCAGAGTTGCCATCCAGAAGCGACAGTAGGTAATAAATGACCTAGCCTAGCCCAAAATGACCACGCCATATGTTTGCAGTTGTGGGGAATATGGCTCATAGCGTGACATAATTGAATAACGGGTATTTACTACGGTATGACAAGGAGGTGGGGGTGTCAAAAAATGTCAAATTTAGAGTGATGTAATAAATGAATGGCCTCTTTACATTGTATTTCATTTAGCGAATCCTATAGTCAAAACCCAAAAATATATATTGCAGTTTTTGAAGCAGGATCTTACAGATATTTAACATATGATAGTACAGAAAGAAGCATCTGTTTATACAAATTTTATTGACTGAAATATATATCGCCATCTGCCGGGCCTTTTATTACCCATGACTGGACCATTTATTACTTATACAGCCTAGCTGGGCCATTTATTACCTACTATCTCTAGAAGCCATGTAGTTAATGACACTTTGTCAAAGCCTGAACTCTGAAGGGCGAGGAAATCTATGCAAAGGCTTTCTTTTTTCTATCTCTAGTCTTTGAAAGTAAAGGATGCCAGGATACAACAGGCACAGCGCCAGTGGGATGAGACCTCTAATGTGGCAATGGGGTCACATTGTCAATAGCATTTTCTAAAGTGGCAATGTGGTCACTAGCACCCAGGGGCGGATCCAGAAATTTCTTTGGGAATCATTCAATTTTTTAAAAAGGGCGCTTTGTTTAGAAACATACTTTGTAAAAAATTTAAAATCAAAATAGAAAAAGCTTTTTAAATTGGTAGGTAATTATAATATTAGCATATAATAATATTTATTCAATTACAAATTATACCAAATTTCAAAAACTAAATCCAATATAAACTGAATTAACCTTCATATCTAAAACTTTTTCACTACCAATATTAATTTATATAATATAATAGATATTGTATTGTACATATGTATTTGTTTTATAATTACATAATATAATACTCTAAAAACTCTCCTTCTATGTCTTTTAATATACTCATTTATAATTACCGAACTATCAATAGGTATCTCATTATGGATATGCATCATCATTTAATCAAACCAGTCAGCCAATGTTGACCTACTCGATTATGAAGATATGTCTTAATCCTTCGAATACAAGAAAATGTTCTCTCAATCTGGACACTCCTCACTAGCATCTTGCACCCAATAGTGACCAGTGTTAGATTGTTTGGAAAAATATATTCATCCAAAAGTGTCAGGCATTGTGAAAGATTAATTAGATTACTTCCATCCATGGTAGTTGCTTTTATGTGCCATTCACGGAGTTCATTTCTAAGACATGATGCTGCTAGTAAATTGTTTTTCCAGTTTTTTGTAGCATTCTTCTAATTCCATGTCAGACATATATGCAACACTAGCAGGGACAAGTGCAAAAATTACAGAATATATGCGATCTTCTTGAGAAAAATGAATATTCATTTCTGTCAGGAAGTTATCCAAAAATGGAATCTGTACATTGTGCAGGTAATATTCTTCAGATGAGTATGGAGCATTATTCTCTCCATGTATTTGACAATTTGCAACTCTAGGAATAGAAACAGTGCCTCTAGTTTTTTTGCAAAGGTTCTGAGCATCACAATAGATCATTTTGAAATCAGTTTTGACATAGTCATAAAAAGGCTATATGCTGGTGGTAGTGTCATCCAACATGTATAGGCATCGTAAATATTTAAATCTGACTGCTGCAGCTTTGTTGTTATAGGTTTTATGATGTCCAGTATGTTTTTTATGGAGAGAAATATTATAATAAATTCAAATGATTGTAATCTGGAAAATAATTCTTGAGCCTTGACTTGTGTTTCTCTGTCCCATGACCACAATTCCCCATTGTAAACTAATGCAGCTGCCTCGGGTATGACAATTCCTTCCAAGCAGAGGCAAGTTTCTAGAAACAATTCTTCAAAAGTTTGAAAACAAGTATGTCACTCTACCAATCTTGTTTTGCACAAACCTTTTAATTTCTCTTTGTTTGTTGTACTTTTAAATATTTCTTGAGTTTTTGACATTTTGATGCTGACTGTGAAAACAAATAATGCTTTTTTTCGTTTATTTCTATTTTCTGTTGGCATGATCAACCATATTTTAAATATTTGACTATATAAAATATTTTATTATTTTGAACAAAACACATTTCTTCCTAGTCCTTTTTACATTTTCAGAATGGTACATCAAATAATTTAGAATTGGGGAGGGGGTTCAAACCTTCAACCCCCCCCCCCCATGATCTGCCCTCGGCACCAACCATTTATGCTCAATCTTAAATAAATTAATTTCTGTTAAATCTGTATATAAATACATAAATACCTTCATTCAGTTTAACTTTTTTATTTAATGGTGTCACCTTGGCAAATAAAAATACAAAAGTCACTGTCAATCATGGTTCCTATGCCTTTCAGGAGTAAATTCATTTCAATCCAGGACATTTTCAGCAATGCTGTGAAAATTTGGAATCATTACTATGAAATCTTGAAATTGATTGATTTTAACTATATATCAGCCTTTATGGTTAATAATTTACACAATTTTGTCCAATTCATGCTATGAAATTTACAGCAAATAATTTATTTTTCAGAAAACATGTCACATATCCTCCAAAATAGTTTTTTATTTCAAAGGAATTACTGTACTATGCCTCAGCTCTCAGGGAATTTTGGAAATATTGAAATATTGGAATTTATAATTATCTTCTATCTTCAGGGAAATCTCAGAAAATTTTTATAATTTATTAATGTCAGGGGAAAACTGAAATAATTTCATGATTCAAAATCGTAAATATTTTTAATAGTATTTATATGTAAGAAAAATTTTATTACTTTATTCGCATATTTTTACAACTATTTTTGTTCTTGGTCCTAGGTATTACAAAATCTGCATTTGCATTAAATAAAGTGATTTTGCTTATTTTTTCATTTTTGCTTTTAATATTTGAATATGATTACTATATATTTAGCATCTAATATTTCATATTTGAATCTGATATCTAGCATTTGAAAACAACAATTGATAAAAAATATATCATACAGCTAAAATACAGGCAAATTCAGGGATCTCTTCTCTTGAAATAAAATGCTTTGGGAAAAATGACAAAAATGTTAAATCTTATAAATAAACTCAATAATATTTTGCAATATTCTATAGAATGAACTAGACATATCTGCACTTCTCTTTGAAACAAAGTCCTGTTTTGAAAGACATATTCCCTAGAATAATTATTAGCTGTGAATTTCATAGCATAAATTGGACAACAATATGCAAATTAATAGCCAAAAAGGCTATATAGTGAAAATCAATAAATTTCAGGATATCATAGCAAGGATTCCAAATTTTTACAACAAAAATATACCAAAACTGAAATGAATTTATTCTAGAAGGGTCTGCACTTTCTCATTTGTAGACTATATATAGAATATGATTATAATTTAAGGATTTTACTGTAAACATATTTTGAGTTTATTCTTCTGCTATCTGTCAGTAATATATTATATTCTGTTTGAAAAGTTTCTTAACCCATTTGTAATATTTTTCATTGTTCGTAAAGTTTTTTGTTTACTTGAAAATTCAAGGAAATATTTTCTAGAATATGAATATAAATACTAAATAGTGAAAATGAACATAAAAGGAAATAAGGTTAATATATATTTATTCATTACATAAAGAAGTAAACCATGAATAAATTTTGATAATAGAAAAGTTATGAATGTACATGGGCTACGTTTTGGAGATTCATTTGACAAAGAGAGGTGGAGTATGCGAGACCCCATTTACATGTTGGAGTTGTCTATATATGATAACTCAACTCCTCGTTGACCTTGAACCATCATATCATAGAAAAACATTGAATGTATGTAAGCATCTGTCAAGGCAAGTCCGCGATGATCACTATGCTTCAGAGTGTGTATACCTGTATACATAATCCTACAAGATAGATGTAGTGCAGGCACTGACCCTCACCAATAAATTGTCATATGGTGAGTTCTGCAACTTATTTCTAGAGATGTGGTAGAGAGATCCAGGAATTCTTGATTCCCTCCTGATGTCCAATGAGGTACACTTATGTTATGAGTGGCAGTGGAGAAATAGAATTGCCCAGATCTCAATGGTGGAACTATGCTCACTGTTTCTCAGCCACCTCATCTCCTGATTTGGAGACATGCCATGACCAGTACATTTGCTGGATCTGACAGCACCGAACTTTTTACTCTGGGTATTATTGAAGTCCGGAGTCTGTATAACCTGCCCAGCAACACTGGAGGAATTATAGGCCAACATCAATATGAAATGTATAGTGGGAGAAGGAAAAGTATTGGGTAATGCATTATTTTGAAATACTATACATCAGCTATTGGTTCATTAAATATTATACAATATTCTCCCAAAATTCTATTGAAAAACATATATTATGAGTGGGCAGTTATACTTTAGATATCCTTGATATATTTGTAACATAAATTTTGTTTTATATTTATTTAATTTGTGCTAAATAATTAATTTAAGCCTGTTAAGTATTAGTGATGCCGATTTATGGAATAGGCCTAAAATATGTAATTTTTCTCCAAATAAATCTATGTTTAGAACTGCAATATGGATATCCTGACAAAGCCATTCCCTGACAGATTAAACCAATTGCAACGCTTTGTTCATTCAGCTTCACCACAGGTAAAAAGACTATAAAATATTTAAAGCCTTGAGTTCTTCTCATAAATGTATTTTATTTAAACTGGCTCTCCTTTTTATCTTAGGCAATGAGAAAATAATGTTCACTCTATACAGTGGTGCGTTGTATCACAGTAATTGGATATGAGATATAATAAAGACCATTTTAGCAATTTGCTTTTCTGCCCATATTTGTTTAAACTAGTAACTTTACTTTGCCACCTACGATTTCAACAATCAAAAGCTTTAGAATTTAAGTAGGACCGACCATTTCCAACTAATGGCGTACCGTTTTATTATTGCCGATTCGCGTATTAATTAATCAAGATTTCATCCCCACATGTTTAAATGTTTTCCTTCGTCAGTTGAAGACACGGCCAGAAGAATTGAATATTGTCACACTTCTTTCTTGTAGGAGTTGCATAATATTTATCCACAATTGATTGAAAATGTATTCGGTTTAAGCAATGATGTTGGGTGGAATCTGCACAGTCGCAAACGTAGGGACAGTTACCTGATTTATGACGGGATGCTCAAATTCCTTCAGCCTGGTGGTCCATTGATCGAAGCTATTTGCCTGAAATTGTCCTCTGATCCGGCATATTTCAGATACGATTTTCCAATCGCTTGGCTCTCTGTAAGTTTTTCATTTTATAGACATGATGTACAGTATTTCTTCCTCTGTACCTCTGACTGATTGGGAGAGTGCACGCCTAACCTTTACTGGTACTCGAAAGTGAGGGGTTTGCTTCGTCCAATGCCATTCAGTCTATTGATGATGACTGTACAAGTCTTTAGTAAGGCAATCCAACTGAAAACCAAAATCATCATGACCTCATCCAATTTTCAGTGCGCTTGTATGTCCAGAGTAGCTACAGGTCATTTAAAGGTCATTAATTTTTTTTCCTGTAATAAAATTATTTTCAACCATTTTTTCTTTTAAGGCTTACATTGTCAAAGAATTGCGCTTCATATGTGTCTGATGCCTTCAGCATATGAGAGAAATCTGATTACTGTTGAGCTCGAGGATGAAACAAATCGTCTTTGACGAAACCATCACTACTGTTACTGTTAATTTGAAGATCACTAAAAGAAGTTATACTATTTGAAGTGAAAGATTTTCAGAAAGACATTGCATTGGAAGCCATCAATTCTATATGACTGCGATTACGCAATTGAAGGCATTGAGACAAGACGCACAGATGAGAACTAAGGAGTTGGAATCCGTTAAAAGGTTTGGTAAAAGACAAAGTGAAAAAATGGAATTGAACTGATATTACTATTATGACATAAGTGACATAACTGTTTTATGAAACTTTTGTATTACGATGGTGTTGTTTATGATAATAGAAGTAAGGTTATTAGAACCCACAATAGTCATGACATAAGTATGATATAATAAATTGAGTATATTACACAAGATATGTATATAAAAAAGGTCCTCTTACAGGACCTTGGCAAATTTCCGTAGC
The DNA here is from genome assembly GCA_032274565.1 of Nematoplana nigrocapitula. NCBI lineage: Eukaryota > Metazoa > Platyhelminthes > Proseriata > Nematoplanidae > Nematoplana > Nematoplana nigrocapitula. Next base: position 906 of record JAUYWV010101208.1, on the reverse strand, counting down.
TACCCTGTATGTCTATCAGAAGCCTATTACCGACATGAAAAGAGAGCTGGTCAGTCCTCCTGCACGGCACTGTTTAGCTTTCGGTAGTATTTTCTCTCTGATGACGCAATAAATTGCGATATTCCTGGATCAGGATATAGTTTCAGACTCCATGTGACAGAAAAACAGAAGGGTCGGCTGAGTAAATAGCTTTAAAAAGTATATTCACCATGCGAAATACTAGAGTTGAGCAAAAAATGAATCACAGTAAATTATCTGCTTTCAATTGTTTTGTTATGTTGGTCTCCCAAGGTGAGAATTGGAACCCTTATTAAACAAGTACCGGTAAGTCCAATGATGCGTCCTCGAACCCACCTTCCCTTCCTCCTGACAACCCTGCCTGCTTTCTTTTCTTTAATTGTGTTCATATCAAGTTTCAAATTTCTAATCATTACTACATGCTATACTACTATTAGTAGTGTAATATTGTGTGAAAATCAAAATAGATAACTTTGTCAGAATTGACAGCTTAAGAGCGTAACAATCTAAAATAGATTTATATTATCGGTTGAAAGGAAAAATATAAATATCGCTGTCCAAGTCAGGTCTCGAACCCGCAATCTTCTGCTTAGGAGACAGACGCCTTATCCATTGGTTCACGGCATTCTAAAAAAACTGACACCAATCGCAAACGTCAAACTAAAATCGACTTTGAACGTGCAGACAGACCCTTTTATAGAGATGCGAGGACGCATCTAATTGTGAAATGCACTACGTTAAAAAACGCAATTTCTATTAGCCATAAGGCATCTAAATTTGTTTACAGTCTAAACGCGACTAGATGGCTAGACCATAGAATAAGAAAGAATAGAAGGAGCGCCAGCTCTAATTTGGTTGGCTCGCCTGAAGCCGGTTTCCCCCACTAAA
>JAUYWV010101197.1:0-13468 GCA_032274565.1 Nematoplana nigrocapitula | reverse complement strand
ATACAGGATCATCTCTGGATGCTTGGCCTCCACTCCTACCCCTCTCCTTCACCTGGAATCAGGCCTTCCCCCATCAACACCACTCTCACAAGCATTCAGGATCATCTCTGGATGCTTGGCCTCCACTCCTGCCCTCTCCACCTGGAATCAGGCATTCCCCATCAACACCACTCTCACCCACCAATGTCTCTCCACTTTCGACAGAGCTCGTCGCCTCCCTTGCCACCTGCTCTTGCGACATCCCCTTCACACCAGCGTCTCTTGTCTCGATCTTCCTGGCGCCATTTCGCTATCTCTCATCCCATCACTCGTCAGCTTGATCCTTTTCCTCGCGAATCCCTTGGTCTCATCTCCCCTATTCCACCCTGGTCCCCTGTGTCCAACCTCACCGTCAATCTCTCTCTTTCTATCCCATGCTCGCGCCTGGACCCTCCCACCTTCGCTTAACCGCGGCCTCCGCTGATCTCAATGACCTGTCCCCTTGTCACCTGACAAAATTAATTGCGGAGATCTGAGCGACCCTCACCTGGGCGGTTGGGGACAGAGGCATCTGCTGGATAGATATAAATCTACTTTTACTAAATTTTACTTTTTACATAGAATACTTTATCTATTTCAATGATATGAACTACTACTATACAATTGTATCTATTATGTAATATTTAATTATTTTGATATACATTTTCTAATACGTGTTCATTGTTTTCGCAATATAAACTAAACTATGGCCAATGTTTAAACATTACGGGCAAAATACGGATTTCTAAAATGTGTTGTGAGCAGGTCTGTTATAACGGTGTAACACAAGTTTTAAAGCATTACTGTCCATTATCTATATTCATTATTTCACAGGCTGTTAGCTTGAAATGTCTTTTGATAAGGCGGGTCTAGTTGCAATATACATGTTTGTTATAAACTTGGATCTGTTTTTTCTATTAAGCTTCGATACCCTATTGTCCTTACTGTATCTGATCTTTTTAGATATGAACAATTCGAAAATTCTAAGTTTTCACTCAATGGTGCAATTGGTTGTCCGTATGGAACACTTTTTGTAGTGGAAAACAGACAACTCAAACCGGTTAAAAACAGACTACTTTTGGAAGATCTAGAAGGTATACTGTACTACACAGCATTTTATTCTATACAATAGAAAGGTTATAATATAATGCGGTTATGCCATAAAAGTTAAAACTCAATTTTTTAGATAATTTATTTCAGTATATTCATAACCACTGTTAATTGCGGACAGCTGTGTCCAACACAATCCATTGTGCAGTAATTCTCTAAACATTTCGAGCACTATCTGAAAAGCAATCCAAAGTGTCCTAATAGAAATAATTCATATGTATGTAGACAGAAAAGAGCCCGAGGCCGACCTGTAACAAGATGGCAAGATGTCCTAATACATTATGTAGAACCATCATGGAGCCGTATTGCAATAGACAGAAATTTGTGGTTACAAAGTAGAGAGGGTTCCTCCTTCAGGAGAGATTGCCACCCTGATTTTGATATATCTTACGTTCACTTCATAGTAAAATCGAGTGGGGGTAGGGTAGTTTGAGAAGAGACCGCTTAATCAAAGAAATTTCACCATCTAAATGTTTGGGACTACAAACTTTGAAGGGCATGAAGAAATAAACCCTACGCTACCTTGATTTTTATTCCAACAATATGAAAAGAAAAGAAGAATTAAATATAGCTATTGGAGTGGGTTGATTTTCTAAAAACTTTAAGTTTGAGACCTTCGGAAGATTTGTGAATCATGACATCATGAAAAGAAATAGCGTTACAAAGAATTGACGGCAGAGTCTGCACATAAGAGGGTTTATGCGGGCTCGAAGGCATGCCCTGTTGCAAAGCGCCTGATGAGCATCTCTGCGCCTAGAAGCTCTGACCCCACAATTGTGACAGACAACGGCCCTCCACTAACTTGTCCTGCTGAATCCGCTATATCCCTCAATCGCCTCGATGGCATGGGTGTAACGGTAAACCTTCAATGGATTCTGGGACAGTCATCCCATCGGGGCAATGACAGGGCCGACCCCTTAGCCAAGACCGGCGCCACCTCTCCTTTCAACACTCCAATCTCTCACTCTGCCTCCTCCTCTTTCATCCACCACTCTCTTCTTCCCCCCTGGCGGTCTACTCTTCGCAATAAACTTCTAGACCACCAGATTCCAAATATTTCTCCGGGTGAGCTCCTCTGGAAGGGGTCGGATAACTCCAACCAACCTACCAACATCCCTGCTTCCTATGGCATAAATTCCGACAGCCCGCGACGCATCGATGAGGAACCATGCCCCGCCTTAGGCCAACGCCGCCGGTGGAGCACACCGTCTTGGGCTGAGTGGAGGAGATTGTTGACCTCAAGAAAATAAGCCAGCTGTTCATGAGTTGTTGTTCTTCCTCCTTGTCATGTATTGCTTTACCTTCTTATAATAGTCATTTGTGCTGTTGTACTGCAGTCACCAAGGTCGTTTAGAAGTAGGTGAAATAATTCGAATGAAAAGCGAGGCACAGGTTATTCTGTACAATTCTCATTGTATGCTTCTCGTGTTCTTCAGCATCAAGGGTGAAAGAGATAGCGGAATCGCGGAAGGCAGGCAGTGCAACAGCAGTGGAAAGTCGGGACAATCGAAACCTGAAAGACAGCGCGGACAACCAAGCTCTGAGTGCGGACAATATCGTCCAACTGAAGAAAGATGGCGTTAGTGGAGTAGTACGTCGCTTTGGATTTTTAGTTTAATTCTATATTATTTATCCACTGTCTCTTGCAGAAATGCAGTCTGAGTGTGTGCAAATCGAGAAAAAGTGTTTTTTGTAGCGTATTGATTTCTCGCAGTCTCTATTTGAATTTAGTTATCTAGTTGTCCAATGCTTAATTTAAATTCAAATTTGAAATGTTTATTAGACGATGCTTGCAGTGTATCATTAGCGAACTTGTTATGAAGAAGTAAAGTCGTATGACAGAAAAAGTCTTTTCGCTTTAATCCCTTGTTTCATTAAATGAATATAGACGGGAAAACGGCGGATTTTTCCAGTATGCTCTATGACTATCAGAGCAAAAGCAACTTTAGACGAAAGAGTAATACATTAGTTTAAATACTTAAATTATTCAGATAAGGTAGGCAATATTAGACCCCTTTCATTACTGAGCCGTCTGTCCATATTGTGACATCTACAGGAGATAGACTTCCTATAGTAGATCCTCCGCGTGTTGACGTTTCTCTGCAATCGGGTATGTCTGTCTGATGTTTACTATATTCGGAGAGATGTCGACTCAAGCTCCCTATTCACCAGTACAGTATACAGTATAACAACAATGTTCAATGTTCCCTGTATCTCACAAATCATATGCAGTAGCTTATACATGTTTAACAAACAGGGATTCAGACTGTCCAACCAGATAACTGTTTTGCAACACCCTTTGGCCAGGTACAGTCCGATTCAGTATAGGTTCTTCTCACCATCTCAGAGAGATATCCCAGGGTTCGCCTTTGCATCGAGGCACGAGCGGCAGCCTGCCATAGATCCCGCAAAATGAGAAGTGGTTAACTGAGAGCCAGACTCTGCGGGAATTAAATGACCACCTCTCATTGATATATAAAATACTCGGTGGCATTATAAATTGTCATATACTGTCACCAGAACGACAAATAGGAAGGCCAAGGACCAGCAAACATCATTTAATATTGCCTATTTGCTCATCAAGGGATATATTATTTAGAATCATTGAATAGCCAAGGCTGAACCGTCGCTGTTGGTGTTAAGTATCGACACTTTATTCACAGGTCTGAGCAGCGAATCGTGTTGAATCTGTTTGGATTCAAGGTTGATCTTCTGGATAGCAGGTTGTCTGCTCTACCTTTCTTGTTCAGACAAGCGTCTTTTGTATGTGTCTCGCAATTATACATGTACTGTATAATGAACATTTCAGCATCTGATAGAGAAAATATAGGAAATTATCCTCCTCTTCATTTGCGTCAGTTTATGTCAATGCGTATGACTGAATTTTGTAGTTTGTGTGAAGTTATGCACTAGCATGACTAAATATAGTGACTAACTTTGAGATCATATCTTTAATTGAAGCAAATGTCTACAGTCGATCATGTTAAATTTAGTGAATCGCCATCGTCGTGTGTAATATTTCTAGAATGTGAATTCATTCTGCCTAAAAGTTATACATACAAATAAGAGAAAAAGAGAGATAAGGAGACGTCTGGTGATTATCATGTCTGTCAATAGTTTGTTAATTTGCATATTTTCGATATCAAAGTGACATTGTTTGAAAGAAATATGTTTATTTTTTGGCCACACAAGTGGGAGAGTTTTCATGTGCTGTAAAATGACATCCCATTCGACTATTGCAAGCATATATATCTTTTAAACCTAAATATGCGCCGCATACATAAACATACACACATGGAGATTTTTAATGTGCCGAGAACGAACCAACTTTGAAATATATGACTGAAAGGTCAGACATTCGCCGACAGATTTGTTTTCAAGAAATGGATTTAAATTTGTTATATGGAATGAGCTATCCAATCCAATCCAAGAGAGCTTTTCCGCCAAATTGGCTCCACTCAGATGCAACAGCAAGTGTCTGAATGATTGCTGACGAAACACAAAAACATACCTAAATGAAGAGAGTGCACGGTAATCTCATATGATCTGTGTCTATCGTGAGCTATGTACCAATTGCATATGTGGATTTGTTATGTTGTAATTCCGACTTTCGTGTTATTAATTATTGTTCTGATCCAAGAAGCAGCCCTTTGTCACTATCTTGCTAAAGAGTCCTGGTTATTTATGCTATTTACAAGTTATTTCTTCACTAGAGTTGTATTATCTTATCTAAGGATGTGTCCCAAAACTTTTAGTCTTCTATGTTTAATTATTTGGCTCCAAGGTTTCATATTGGACCGATTATACAAATATGTATTTCTGGCCCCTTTGAAACCTAATGAACGCCTGAAAAACTTCCTTTGACTAGAATCTATTTCAGTGTCAACTATAGTTGGTTACTGTACCACTGTGTACCAGAGTTCAGAGTTGTAGAGAAAAATGGATGCAAAGAATGCAGTAAAAGCCGTAATTTTAATTACTTGCTATATGTACATTATATATAGGGTGATCCGTAATTAATGTAGTTTTTTCATTAATTCAAAACAAAAATATATTCCAATCCAAAATTTTCTTTATATTCTAATATAAAAACGCATTAATATTGAATTTTTTAAATAACATGCAAATGATGAAATATTTCAAAGATAATGTTCTTCACATGATGAAATATTTCAAAGATAATGACCTTCACATTCAATAATAAGTTGAAGATCTTGTGTCAACTTGTGGAGAGACTTCAGCATCATTTGTCTCGTAAATGTTGGCAACTGCGCCTCCAAAAAATGTTTCAAGATCACGTTTTGACGTGAAATCAAAGCGGTTTCTGATTGATTCCAGCCGAAGGAAATGAATCTATCGCAAAGATTTGTATCCGGGTAATAGGGGGTTGTATCAGCAGCTTGATGATCTTCTCTTGTAGGAATACGGTAGTGCCATTGGAGGTACGTGGTCTAGCATTGTCGTGAATGCGCTGGATATTTTCCATCGGCAGTGGTTGAGGCAGTGCATCAAAGTGATTGCCCATATTACGAAGAAATGTTATATATGTCAACAGTGTCATTGACAACTACAAAAGAATGTTCTCCTTTTCATGAAACAGCCACAATCGCTATCAGTTTTTTCTCATTGGTGCTCCGTCTTGCAGTTTGACGGGGGTCTCCATCAGGACCTAACCAAGAGCCTATGTTGTGCGCTGGTTGAAAATAAAATATAAATAATTAAACGACTTTAATTACGGATCACCCCTATACGTCGTTGATTTTGGGCACTTTTAAAACAAAACTATTTATGACTTCATTTTTGCTGGAACATTTTTAAGAAATGCACCGCACATGTAGTATAGAAATTATTCTTATAGTATACTCACTACGAAATTATAGAGTTTCAGGTGAACACTTTATATCCTGAAGAAATCTATATTTTATATCAAACAAAATTATTTAATAAATAAATCCAGATGTAATATATGAATTTAAACAATGTTAAGCATAGTGTCTAAAGTAATAAAATATATAGAACATAGAAAATAATCAAAATTGTCGCTTACACATAAAAAACAAAGGGTGAAAATGTGATCCTAATTATCTCAGATGTAATTAACACTTGTTCTGATTCTAGAAAAGCAATTCAAACTCTTCCCCGCATGAGGCCCACTGTCCAATCACTCCGAAACTTTGTCCAATGCCAACTAGGTAGTCGCCTGCGTGACGCCATCTTTGTGGAAATAAATCCGCGTATCACTCAGCGACTGGCCTCGTAGTTTGCTGACAAGGATGAAACCGAGCACAGCAAGGAGGGCACCGAGTAGGATCATTCCCACAGCCAACCCGAATGCCGAACCTGTGCAGAGGAATGGTGCATGAGGGAGCGGTTATTCGAGCAGGAGAAATTGGTAATTAGATACCCACCCCATCATGGCGTGGATACCTATTAAACTATCCCACTGCGTAAAAAACATCATTTAATTACATACAATCAATTACAAAATAAGTTCTATTTTTAAACAAAAAACCCATTAGACTAAGTTACACACGCATACGTCTTGTCACGAGATTACCCAACTGCAATCAGTGTACAGAGAAATTTTACGAAAATTAAAATGCGGACTTTATTACAGTCAGCATGGTACCGACTTTAAACCCCTATGTATATGGAAATAATAATAATAATAATAATATTATTATTATTTATCCACAGTCATCTGCAAAAATGCATTCGGAGTAGGTACAAATCGAGAAAAAGTGTTTGCAATAAAATTTCAAGCAGGAAAATAAATAGGGGTTTAAGTCAAGTTAAAATACACTGAAGTCATCCATTCGTCTAAAATCACCAGGCAGGGCGTTTCAAATGGTCGGGGAATTCTGTAAGGCTCCTCACGGACAGCAAATCGACCCTCGACAAGATCAGCCACGCCAACAACAAAAACAGGTGTCGGAAATTCTGAAGGTTTGCTAAGGCCTCGAGGAGAACAAATTGAGAGTCGACATGAAGTGGATCCCATCTCATTGTGACATCAAAGGAAAGAGGAGGCGGATGAACCGAAAAGGCAGGTACACTCATGCCCCAGGAAGACATCCCGGTCGAGGTTGAGGTTGTCACCCTCGCGACCAAAAAAAGAGCGGCGATCGAGTCCAAGAAGGCAAAAACTTACTCCCAATGGTATGATGACATCTGGTGTTGGCAACCCAAGACAGAAGGACTGCAAAGGAAAGAAACATTTACTATCCATCAGCTGTGAACTGAAGAAGTACCTCTGGATGATTGGGAAGGAGAGCAGCCCCATCTGCTCGGAGTGCGATGAAGGGGCCGAAGAAGACGCCGAACATCTGCTCTGAGCCTTAAGTGGCCCCCAGCCTCATCGAGGTTTGGGTACTGGTGTAAAGCCTTAAATGCATTTCACCATGGCTACTCAATGCAAAATTAATTTTTTTGTCTTTGCTGGACCTCTTCAATCTAAGTTGTGATTGTTGAGATAGCACTGTGTGCACCCGACCTTTTGTTTATCTTAGGTCAGGGACCCTCCAGCCTCGTATCTGGCTACGATCTATCTATCTATCTATCTATATATATATATATATATATATAAGTCCCGCAATGATGTCCCACAGCTCTTCTTTAATGAAGTAATGTGCGGGTGGGACTAGTTCTTAGAGCTAGTGCGAAATGGGCTCAACCTCCCAGGGCAATCTGGGATTGTCGGTAGCCTTGTGCTACTCCTCAATCCTCTGGGCGAGGCCGGGTAAACAAACAAACAAACAAAGTTCCGAGTCTAATCTGTGGTTAACTGACAAACCAATATTAAATCTAAACCAGACTCTATAAGACGGAAGCAAAATTTTTACGCGAGATATTTATCCTTTAGAAAATCTTAGAAATGACTTACTTGTTCTTGGCTGTGGAGATGCAGCGCCCAGTTGATTCGCTGGAAGATACAAAATACAGAGTGATTTTATAATTATAATTATATCTATTCATATAATAAATAACACATATATTAAACGAAATTCGTAAGTGAATATACCGGGTGGAAAACTTACTAAATCCTGGCTGACTGAACACATTCCTATGGAGCACTGGAGTAAACATAGTGGTGGGTTCATCGGCGTAGGGATCTGAGGTCTTTCGGTGGCTTTCCGGTCCAGAATAAGTGGAACATGTTGCAGTTTCCTATACAGAATGTAAGAACAAAATACTGTATAAAAATATATTGACGGTACGAATGAAACACACATAATAATAATAATTCACCTAAAGTTGCAATAAAACAATATATACAGTACATGTTAATGAACCAATATATGCAGTACATTGTACCTTGAAGTAAGAAAATGCAAATATGAATAAGGGAACTTTCATTTACAAAGAAATTAACAGAAATTTTGAAATTTATAACATCGGTAATATTATTTGGTTATTTCTTATATAACTTCAGTGAGTTGAAATCCAAATAACTCCTTCAACGTGTTAATTTTAATGATAAACCCATTTCCCATCTCAGTACTTTAAATACGTATCACAATAGTAGTGGGAGTGTAACATTGCGCATACATCATATATATGAAAATGTAGCAAGTCACAAATGGTGAAAACCTTCCTGGTCACGAAAAATGCTGACATCATCAATTTTATATAGATATTACAATCAACAGTATAATTATAATCTATTTATATAGCTTGCGTTAGTCGTAACAATTACCCATCGATTAATTTCACTTAGCCCTCATGTGGGACTGTAGACACCCTATGGAAGCAATCGATATCAGTATCAGTCTGTGTCGGCCCACTGCAGGGCGAAGGCCTCAGCATAATTTCTTCAATTCAACCTCTCCTTGGGACAGTTCTCCAGTTGTTTTTTCCAACAAACTTTACAATGTCTTCATTCTATCTGAGTGATGGCCTTCCTCTGGTTCTTTTCACTTCCCTTGGTGACCAGAATGTTAGCCTCTCTGTCCATCTGTTGTCTTCTATTCTACCGATGTGGCCTGCCCAGCGCCATTTGTTTATTTTTATTTTGTGAATGACATCTTCGCCTTTTGTAGTTTCTCTTAGAGTTGTGTTGCGGACTTTATCTTTACGAGAAACCTCAATCATAATACGTTCCATTGCTCTCTGCGCTATTTGTAAATTTCTTTCCATTTTCTTTGTTGTTGTCCACGTTTCTGAGGCATAGGTCATTGTTGGCAGTACGCATTGCTTAAAAACCTTTCTTTTCAGACTTACAGGTAGGGTACTTCTAAAGATGTTGTTCAGTTTGCTGAAGGCTGCCAATCATAATTGGATTCTTCTTTTGATTTCACCAGTTTGATTGGATTATTGCAGGCTGATTCGTTGACCGAGGTAAATATAGTCGTTAACTGATTCAATGACTTTTCCTTCCAGCTTGATGTCTTTGTTTTACATTATGGTTGTGCATTGATTTTGTCTTTGCCTGGTCTATACAGGCTAAATTGTTTCAAATCGAATGGGATCCGGCTTGCTTGTCCAAGGTGACTGAGCTGATCGTTCTTCTCCGCCGCATTGGTACCCGATTCGATGGTCACGCTCCTCCGGACATGTGCTGCCGATTTGAAGATGACCAGGCCAGAGAGTGTGTTGAAGAGATTTTGGCAACTGATCGTGACCCTTTCCATTTACAATACATAGCCAGGTAGGATGGTCGTGTGACATAAGTGTGAATACTATTGGAATAATAGTATAGTACTTGTTGGATTACCCAACACTTTTCAAAGATGGAGAACACCAGTGGTGTATAGGGAGAGACGAAACATCTGAGCGATTCAGTGGAATACTACCACAGGTCGCAAATGTGAGGCGAATGTGCGACCAGAGCGATGATCTCTCACTCCCGCGGGAGAGCATTGCTTCAGCTTCATCGCGGAGATCTCAGCCATCCGCGCGGTCCTGAGCTGGGCGATTGGGCACAGAGACATCTGCTGGTTCACCTCCATCAGAGGCTTCTCGGGCTCTCTTTTATCCCTATCCCTTCTGGACTTCTTCTTTTTCTTCTTGCTTCTCTCCGCGCTAGGCTCTACAGCCTTATACTCGCAGAAAGGCGAGTATCTTGGTACCATCCAGGGTGGGGACTGCCAAAAACTTTACAACGTCTAGGAATCCATCTATCGCAAACAGTATCAGGAGCCTGCCTGATTCTAGGCCTGTATTCACGAGTGAGTAGAGTATGTCCTGTACGGATTTGGGTCAGATAAGTGCGCTCGTGATGGGTCATGTTTTCTTCCTGATCTTTCTTTCTGGTTGTTTTCCAGCTCCTGTATGAGGCATGGCCGCAGCCTTCTTCCCATTGCTTCTTCGTATAGGCTCCAATCCTCGTTTTTGCCGCTTGGCAGCATATTGGAACTCTTCCTTGGTCTTTCCTGGCTGCCTCGTTGGCCAACTTATCCGCTTCTTCATTTCTCCCCGTACCTTTCTGATCTAGGGGCCGTCCCTTCTTCTCACTTTTAACCTCCACTCTATAGGGCCGACTCTTTAATCAAGACTGGCGCTACCTCTCCTTTCAACGCTCCAACCTCTTGCTCTGCATCCTCCTCTTTCATCCACCACTCTCTTCTTTCCTCCTGGCGGTCTACTCTTCTCAACAAACCTATAGACTACCAGATTCCAATTACTTCTTCGGGTGAGCTTCTCCTTCTCCTTTCTTCCCGTTGCGAGATTTCGCGTCTTTGCTGCAACGGACACTCCACTCTCCTTAAATCTTACCTCCACCGGATCGGTCAATCCGATTCCCCTCTTGCCCTTCCTTGCCAGCAGGACCTTTCTCATCTGCTTCTTTTTTGTCTCTCTCTTCTTCGGCTCTTCGCCTTGCCATCTTTGGCGAGACGGTGGGCCTCATCGACCTGTGGAGATGGCCGTCGGGAGTTCATTAAAACAATCTAATTTTCGCAACATTTTTAGAAAAGCAGCTAGAACTTTTTTTTTCTTTCGGGCTACATCACAGTAACTTCTAACATAAACTATTTTTCTGTAATAAAAAATTGATTTGTCAAATTTTATTACTATTACAAAAAACTTGATATCTGACTTTTATCCATCAACATTATTGCACTAAAGATATTTCTATTGATACACATTTTAATATCTGCGTTTTTTACTTTCAACTATAGTGCATTGTTGAGAACGTTTTATAAGGTTGATTACTATAAGTTCATGTAAGGTTAGTGGAATAAAGCTCAACAAAACACGGACCATCCCTCATCTTCTTAAAACGGATTTTTATTCTCAGGTCTCTAGATAGTGTAATGTTCTGATTTCCACAAAGTTTTTCATGTTGTTATTCCTGGACGACTACGTTTAAAGTGGCGTCGCCCGGTTCATGTGACTGTTGCTCCAGGACTCCTATCCTCGTTAGCAATCGGGAGGTCTTCCTCCTGCATCTCTGGCCCGAAAGTCTCTCTGCGCTTACTTTCCCACCTGGGCACCTTAGCAATGTACATATGTGCAGCGCTCTCCGCTTCCTCCCCGCAACTCTCACATCCCTCTATTCTCTCCAGTCCTATCCTAGTGTGCCAGTACGGTCTCACCGCTCATCTGTGACCTGGCTGTCTTCAGCTGATGCACTAGCATCGCTGGGGAGTTTCGATGGACTTGGTCTTTTGTCTTTCCATATTCTCTTGTTTCACCCTTCCTTTCTCTCCCGAATCCATCTCTTCTTCTCTTCCGTCTTGCATCTGCTGATTGTTGTTTCCTTACCTTTTTCCACCTCTTCCTGTCTTTCCTCCCATTTTATCCGCTTCCTCGTTTCCATATATTCCACAATGTGCTGGAACCCATTGGAATTCAATCTCCCGTTTCCTTTCCTATCTCCGCGCACATGCAGGTCCCAAATGTTTTTCTCGTCTTACATGCTCGACTCAGCTGGGGTCCTCTTCGGATTTTTTGCATCGTCAGGCAAGATGGAGTTGACCTAATAGGAGTAGAAAACGAGTTGAGGTAAATATGTTTTTATATGACGAAGATCTGGAAGGACGAACCGGCGCAAGGGAAAGCAGCGGAGAGGGAGATACGTACATCTAGGAGTTTGCCAGAGGAGTTCGCCAAAATGAATCGAGAGCAGGTGATGATCGGAGATTAACGAATTGCTTAAAATATTTTTTTTACTTTTAGTCTTATCGGCACTGTCTTTATCTATAGTGAGCGGATGTGCTATAAACAAGAAGATATCTTCTGCGAGCTTGTATGTGAAATACAAAGACTGATGAGGACAGAGTTGTTAAGGCAGAGTATATAGTAGGTGTGAAATAACACCGTGAGGTACAGTACCACTGTTCCTGCATCCCGAAATGAACTTTTGATACATTAGTACAAATATAAGTATTAAGCTCTGACTTTTTTGTAGAAAAACAAACAAACCAGTCTCTTTAGTCATAGATAATAATTAATAAGAAACTCTTGTGTTGCAGGTTGGTTATTCGAAAACAATTAAACAAACACAGTGGAGATACTAGCATCATCTCGACCATCAGTCAATTACCTCTGCCAGAAAGATTGAAGACATTCGTTCGACTGGACTCCTGAATTTGTGCTTTCTCAACATTTAGTCCTCGATTTTATTGTGCATACCTTTCCGCCTCTACGCATGGTTTACAATGTATCGAGTAATTCATACTGTTAGCCAACGGAAATGGATAATCTACAGTCCATATACGATAACGGCAGGACAAGTACCGTCGCAATTACTGGGCCGAAAGCTGACATGTGACCTGCTACCGTTGAATGAAATAGGGAATGGCGCAGTTGTTGCAGAACGCTACACACCAGCGTGTTCCTTTTGCAGTGTGTGGTGTTGCCAGTGTATCGGATTATTTACTTCCTCTAACCTCCTTGGTATCTTCACATTTTGTACTCTGTTTTTTTTAATTGATTAATAAATACAAATGATCAGTTATTTTCAAATTATGTTCAAAACTATTGGCTCGTCTAAGAGCCAACCAACTGACTTAGATAGGATAATTATGTGAGCAGACTTGGAAATTGAATAGTATTGAAATTATAAAGTTAAGAGTGATTGTAATTCGCGATAAAATGCCATAAACAAGAAAATCAACTAATGGCTCCCAAGAGAATGAGTGTATCTAAACGAAGAAACAATGCAAGAACGCACTGCTCGCATTAAAAGCAACAACGTGACATCCCGCGAATGCGACTCTGGAATTACCTCGCACAGCGCACTGTCCGTCAACAATTAGACCCTGCATGAATGTATCACAGGTTCTGTTTTTATAGTGTCTAGACACTTTTTAAGACTGACAAAACGTCATTTTTATATACCTGTGTTTTGATATGGCATCTGTATTGCTATCAGCATTCGATTTGATCATTTATTGAA
>JAUYWV010101186.1:0-13468 GCA_032274565.1 Nematoplana nigrocapitula | reverse complement strand
GATGATATGTCCTACAAATTTTATTCTCCTACTTTTTATTGTATGGCTCCACTGTTTCATGTTGCATTTATTGTAAACCTCTGCATTGGATACCTTGTGAAACCACTTTTTCCCCAGTGTACACTATTTGTAGTATTTCAAAATATGTTTGACAATTTAAACAGGTTTCTTAGTCTTTCTGTACTGTCGGTGATCCTTTTGTGATTTATCTATGATATTAATTATTATTTGAAACAAAATCATATCAGTTTGCACTCTGACTAGCAATTTAGCACTCAGTACTTTAGCATGTACCTCTACTGGATGTATTACTACGACTTCGGGCACTTTTCCTGAATTGCTCACTCTAGTGTAGTTCCTATCCAGTTTCTCTAAATCATCCATCTTTCTGTTTTGAAGTATGCCACCGGTATCACTGCGGAAACTGTTGGAAAGCCTTCTCCGCTGTTCTTCCGGACGGCCCTCGACAGCCTGGGATTGCCCCCTGAACAGGTCAGTGATCCTTATTTCCACAGACAATTGAGGAGGTTTAATGAGAGGAAATGCGTTATACTGCTGCTGGTGTAGCCGGTGCAAACTAATATACAAGTTGGAGCTGGGAACCTCTCGTCCTTTTTCTGCTCTCCACCTCCCTCTGGTTTCAACTGTGCCCTACTATCTTGGCCAAAGAGGGCGTAGTGACGTTTGGTCTGCTACTTGTGCCACTGCTCTTTCCTTTCAACTCCATCTTCTGTGCGTACATACTGTACGCTTATTGTACTAGAAAATGAATAAATGTTTTGTTCATTTAGACACTTGTTGTTAATTTGAACTTGACTTAGTTTAATTTGAGGTGAAAATGTTGCGCTGGTTCCCGGGAACACCCCTGTTTCCCCCTCTGAACGACAACTTCCTCTCACTACACTCCCCATGTTCCAATCACCACTCACTTTTCCTTGCTTCTAGTCCTCGTTGCTTGTCCCGTTTTGCAAGCAGTATTAAAAATCTCTTCACCACCTTATTCTTCACTGTCCGGAGGCTTCTCCCATCTATACACCTCTGCTTCTACCTCCTCGGTTATGGGGTCACTCGGTTGATCCAGATCGCACAGAACTATTACCGCCCCCATTTTCTCGAAGGGGTTGGCGGGGAGCCGGATGCGGGAGTGAAGGATTGAGCTGACAGAAAGAGACAGACGGACACGATGAAGAGACGAAAGAAAGCCTCAACCCTCTATGCCGACTGTCGGCTTGCATGCGTTCCGGAGGACTAACTACTGCCCGCTTTGGTTTACATTCATTGGCACTTGGATTAAAATAGCCTGGGTCTGAATGACTTATAAATTGGTCCATTAAGCAAGCAATCGTCTAATACGTTTTGAAGTAGCCGATCTCTCTTTCTTTTGCATCTAGTTATAGTTATAGAGATGGGATTTGTATGTCTGCATCCTTATACGATCTAGAGAGGCTATCAATGAGACCGCCATTGGTCACATTTGATGCAGTTAGGTGTGTGGACGACGGAACGATATTGTGATGCAACCGCCATTGGTCACATTTGATGCAGTTGGGTGTGTGGACAATGGAACGATATTGTGATGCAACCGCCATTGGTCACATTTGATGCAGTTAGGTGTGTGGACGATGGAACGATATTGTGATGCAACCGCCATTGGTCACATTTGATGCAGTTAGGTGTGTGGACGATGGACCGCTATTGTAATGCAACCGCCATTGGTCACATTTGATGCAGTTAGGTGTGTGGACGATGGAACGCTATTGTGGTGCATTTAATTGCAAAAATAAAGATACTGTACCAATAAAATCCGTCGTAGAGATTTAATGTTTCACAAATGAATATTTGCAAATATCTTTAAGAATTTTACGATTTATGATATTTATGGATTTTTAACTAAATATTAACTAAATAATATATTTGTTCCACCGTAATTGTGGCTTCAGAAATTATTAATTATATACATATATTTCAATAGCTTGTAGTCAATTATATAATATTAAAAATAGTTTGTATAATAATATTTAAACAATAAATTAAATAAAATAATTTTTACTACAACAGCATCATAAAGTTTAATAATATTGGAAAAATAATTTTATTAATTATGTGGCAGTTTTCAAAATGCTAATTTGCATAATTAAGAAACTTGACATTCTACTTAAATTATTCTATAATAAATTTAATACATGTATGTATGTATGCATGTATGATGTAATAAAATACTAATCGAAGAAGAGAGAGTGCAGTAAGCCTGTCAAATTTTATGGAACCACAGAAACTATTGTATGTGGTATAAAAAATCAATGGCCCCAATAAATTTCCATAAGTCTTATAACTATTTCTTTACTTGTAGTGTGAAGAACGTACACATACAGGGCGAATTTACCGGAATTAATTAGCGCTTGAATCCCTTCTCAATTATCAGCCGGTTCTATTTCTTTTATTTGAAAACGGAAACTTTGGTATTAATTTGAAATCATTTTCACAATTTCATAACATTTAAAACACAAAATATATTGTTATTTAATTACATTTATCGTTGAACTCTACAATGATGGGTCTAGGATCTTCTGATAGGCGCCCTGTGCTGAAAGAAGTACGATTCGTGATCTAAGGTATTCCTATCTGATGCAGCCTAAAACGCCGATCGATAATTCTTTATCCTCACACCTCGTGTCTCCTATGTGTGCCTTCACGCCTAATGGATAGCGCGAGCGAATGGCCAGTCATAACCAGATAATATATGATGTTGCTGTTATAAATTGTGTAGAATTATAATAGTCAGACTGGCAGTATGGAATTTTTTTTAGGGTCTAATCAAAGTTTATAAATAACTAATGACACTATCAATGTCATAATGCATAAAAATCACCATGTTTAACTCTTTCATATAGTCTTTGTTATGACGTGCAAAGGTGAAAATTATTGTTTTTTCATGATACTGGCAAACTGAAACTCATTTTATTACGAAGAGATTTTTATGTTTTTAAGTTTTTCAAGACATGCAGAAAAAACTAAATTTGAATGATTCATATACTGTCGAATGAGGGATACGTGTTACAATAGAAATGTGAGACTTCTATGGATATTTTTCTATTCTTTAAAAATTGAAATTGCTCAGTTACAAGAGTTTTTACTTTTATTTTTCAATGAATGAACAAAACAAAATGACCTTCACGAATTGGAAAGATTCGTTTCTGGACTCCCGGAGAAGTTTTACAATTCGGGCGTCGCTATTCCTCCTCCGTAAAAATATCCTCGTACTGTTTATCTGACATATTATTAATCTTTACGGGACCGAGGTGGCTCAGTGGGTCGTCTGCCGAGGTGAGGTTGGTGGGTTCGAGTCCCGGCTCGAGCTATGATAAAATTCCCTCGTCCCTGGTGGTTGACAGCTGTGTCAATCGAGTGCTTAAGGGTTCGTTTGGTTTGATGCCGGATCTTACAGGTGGCGCTGGGGACCGTGAGACAGAAGATCACTCTAGCCTTTCATGTACCATCAAATCATTATACGTGATTTCTAGTATATACTACTTCTAGTAGTATGCAAATAAATTTAAAAAAAATATTTTAGGCAGGGAATTCTTCCGGCATAATAGGTTGCTATACATCTGTGAGCTCGCCAAGAATATAACCGATGGGGATTTCCCATTTTAGAAGAAGAGTTCTACTGAATGGGACCTCTGCTCACCGCTGTCTCCCCACCAGATCGTAGAGCCCGGGGATGACACTGCCCGGCAGATCCAGCATGTCCACCACCACGATCACAGTCGATCCGCGATATCTCACACTCTCCTGGTGAATTCTCCCCATCGCCTCGTTGTACTGGGGTTGGGCCAAGGCCACTGCGAGGGCCGACGAGTGCCGACGCAGGAGGATGCAGCGGAGACAGACCGCGGCGCGTAGTTGATCGCGACTGTCCACCATCGACTTCAACTCCTCGGCCGACAGGAAACCGGCGCGTTCCGGGTCCTGATGAGGGGGGGGGAGATGGATAGCGACCTCGCACTGTAAATGGACCTCACCGGCTCCCCTTGCAAAACCCGTCAAGCAAAATCAGCAGTGAAAACTGTTTCCCATTATTGATTTATTGATCGATTTGTCGTGACACATTATACGCAAAATCTCCAAATTTCCATATTACTGATTCGAAGAAAAAGTTGCCAGATTTGCGCGTAACTTAATCGTTAATAACGACAACGAATCAGTCATTTTAAAATTACTGTCTAACGGATTGGAGTTGCGGAATTTATATATCATTCACTGAATTCTATTTCGAAATGATTTAGTTTCAGTAGCTTTACATTGCCCATGACATTTTCCATACATCTGTCTTGGTAAATTTAAAATTTGCACAGCGCAGCAGTCATTGTTCAATATTTTCCCACAATTTTATATCTACGCAAAGAGGAAAACATTATCTAAAAGATAGCAGTTGCAGAATTCTTTCAACGGTCATTGAATTTAAATAGGGGGCTCCTCAATTTTATTGATTTTCCCATTACTTTACATTACGCGGGTAATTAATCGTAAATATCTGCTAAAAGACGTCGGATTTTGAAATAAAAAGCAGCGATTTATTCAACTCGTCTGTGTCTGCGTGATTGTGAAAATTTTCACCAACTTCGGTCCAGTAGTTTCAGAGGAGTATCGAAACGAACATACATATATACAAACGATCAGACATGACACGAAATCAAACATCCCCGTCGCATATCATCAAAAATGATTAATTAATTTGTTAATTGATGAAAATCCTCAGATGTGATAACATGGAGATCTTTTTATTTCCGTTGTGATTGTATCTCAGAGTAGTTGAATGTCTGCGCGTTTGGGGTTTATTTTTCTTAAGTTCGCTCTGTTTGTGCGTATGGTTTGAGGGAGAAGTTGTGCGCTTGCTTGGATTTTGCCTTTAGATAATATGTGCTGATTGTCTGCGTGGCGGATGGCGTTTGCATTAATCCTACGTGTTAGAGACCCACCTGGCAGTGCAGCAAGGCTCCGCACCCGCTGCACGGAGCACTGGTCACGGGAAATTCCGGATCCACACTGCCATGGATTGTGCTGATCGGACTGCCCGCCCTTCTCATCTCAGACTCGAATTCGATGCTCGTCAATTGGGCCAACTCCTCACGACTAATCACCTCCAAATCTTCCCTCAGATGTCTGCTCGACTCGGAAATGCGTTGGGTCAGGTTATCCACAGATTTCGATTGGGCCGACTTGCCAAGAAAGGAAAAGCGGAGAGTGGGACACGTTAGTTTACATGACCACAAGCAAGCCACCGATTAACTGCAAACCATTCGACTACAGGTACATAATTCACTCACACATCACTATCTCTCTTACACACACTCTCTCTCTTTCTCACTGTCTCTTACACACCCTCACTCTCTTTCAAACTCACCACACTCTATCACACACTCTCTCACGCCACACTCTCACTCTCTATCTCATTGTCTCTTACACACACTCTCTCTCTCATTCATTCATTCACTGTCTCACACCACACTAACTCTCTTTATAATTCAGTCGCTGTCTTACACCACATTCTCTTACTCTCAGTCTCTCTCACACTCACTCTCAAACACACCACACTCTCACTCTCTACCTCTGTCACTCACTCGCAAACGCACCACACACTCACTCACACTCTCTACCTTTGTCACTCACTCGCAAACGCACCACACACTCACTCACACTCTCTACCTCTGTCACTCACTCTCACTCTATCTCTGTCACTCACTCTCAGTCAATATCTCTGTCACTCACTCACACACACACCACACTCTCACTGTCACTCTTTACCTTTGTCACCTTGTCTCACCCTTTACCTTTGCCATCCTCTCTCACACTCTCACTCTTTACCTTTGTCACCCTCTCTCACTCTTTACCTTTGTCACCCTCTCTCACACTCACTTTCTATCTTTGTCACCCTCTCTCACACTCACTCTCTACTTTTGTCAGTCACTTTCTCTCACACTCTCACTTTCTATCTTTGTCTCTCTCTCACTCTCTCTCTCTCTTTCTCACTCTCTGGCTCTCGCTCTCTCACTCTCTGGCTCTCGCTCTCTCACTCTCTGGCTCTTGCTCTCTCACTTTCTCACTCTCTCGCTCTCTCACTCTCTCACTCTCTGGCTCTCCAGATTAGACAAAATATCGCTAGTGGTTTCTTGTTGAACGTGGCATTTTTAAAAATTGAAAATCTTCCAAAGTGCTCAACTTGTACTACTGTAAAAGTAGTATAAAAATCCTTTTTGTAATTTTCTGCTTATTGCTGTGTTGATATTTCATTCATAATTAAATCTATTCCTGCTTAGTAACGCTAAAAGAAATACAACTTATGCTTCGCACATTTCGTATTAATAATCCAAAATCCATGAATTTAACACATTATTATCTGAAAGTAGCTTTATAGTTCATTAGCTAGTAAATATTTAAAAGATGTTAGAAGAATAAAAGTTTCCGTTGTGGGAAAGCAAAGACCTATACTGTACATATGATTTGTATAGACCTGGAGAAAGCGTATGATAGAGTACTATGGCAGATGATCTGGAGGTGTAGGCGGGAGAAGGGTGTACCAGAGAAGTATGTGGAAATCGTGCAGGATATGTATGAAGGAGCGAGGACCCGAGTAAGAAGCAGTGTGGGCCTTACAAACGAGATCAGTGTCAGAGTAGGTCTATACCAATGATCTTCCCTATGGCTGGCTATCTTTTCGATCTGATAATGGATGTGTTGTCCCGAGGGATAAAAGAACCTCCCTCTCGGTGCATGCTCTTTGCAGAGGATGGACTTTAGAGGACAGAAGACTTAAGATCAGCAGGAAGAAGATGTGATGTCTAAAGAAGATCAAGACTCGAGGATAAGCCTGCAAGGGGAGAGTTTAAAGAAAGTTGACAAGTTTAAATACCTGGATGCAGAGACTGCCCATAGAATTCAGTCGGGAGTTTATGCGATCGAAGAGTTACCCCGGGATTAAGGAAAAGTGTACAAGGCAGTTGTCAGACCAGCAATGATGTATGGTGCTGAAACGTGGGCAATAAAGAAAGCGCAGAAGAAGAAATTAGATGGTGCAGAAATGAGAATGCTCAGATGACAAAGCTGGACTAAATGAGGAATAAAAGAATTAGAGGTACGACAAAGGTGGGAGAGCTATCGAGATGGTATGGACACGTGATGAGAAGGGAGGAAGGTTATGATGGATGGACTGTGTGTGCGACAACCTCATGGAGAAGCGATTGAAGGGAGATGAATGGTACAACCAAAAATTCCAAGACTTGATGAATAAGTGACATGAAGTATCAAATTTGTACCGTTGAAGTTTGTTATAATAAAAGATGATGCTCCTTTTTAATGTACACATATTGACCTGATATTTGTTTGTTTCCTCTTTTGGTCTGCGTAGCAGCACTGAACCATCGCTGTAGTCCATCAGATCTGGCATTCCTCTTCGTGTCGGGTTGTTGTGATTTCCTAAGTGACCTACCAGTATATTCTCCATCTTTAATCCTCTCCTCATTTCAGATTCTCGATCCGATTTCTCCCTCGACAGAGGATCCAGAAATTCGCAGAGCAGCGCTATGATCAATCCGGAACACTCCCAGAGACTCCAGGCACGTCCGACCTTCTCATCGCTGCTTGCCTTCCGCATACTGTATGATGTTCCACAGGGTTGCGGGAAGCACTACTAGTGCCACGCGACCATATTGTTGGCAGTGATCTGTTTTCCAAATATGGACATGATAAGTGCGCAGTGGAAAGGACAGGGGAGTAGAATATTGCGTAACCGACTTTATCCGCATTAATACACCGTGTATTTGTGTATTATCCTCCAAGTACAATCAATAATTGTGTGTAGTGTAAGCGCTGCACCATCCTCTAGACAATGAATCAACATGAAGGTTAAAAGCAACTCCCCATGGACGTCTCCAAACGGCTGGCTCACTGATTCACCAAAGATGAGGAACAGGAGAAACTGGGAATCGGACTGACCAATCCGATGGAGGTAAGAGGCAAGATGAGGGTGGAGTTCCCGTTGCAACGAAGGCGCGACAGCTCGCGACGGGACGAAGAAGCTCACCCGGGGAAGAATTTGGAATCTGACAGTCTAGAAGTTTGTTTCGAATGAAAGTCCGCCAGGAGAATGGGGCGTTAGCAACAGAATAGGTACCGGTTTTGGCTAAAGCATCGACCCTCTCTCTCATTGCCATGCAGGAAAGAGTGCCCCGAAATCCACAGGAGGTTTAACGTGACACCCATACCATCGAGGTGTTCGAGGAAGAACAAATAGAGTGGATTGTTGGAAGTGAGAAGAAGGGAAGGCCCCGATTGTACATACAGGAGAGCTAAGAAGGAAAGAGAGTCCGACAAAACTCAAATGGAAGTGTACTGACAGCCGTTTCTGTGTTCAGGCAGTCATTACCACGGCAACACATTTCTGTGGGTTGGTTGGAAGAATAACCGGAGTGAGACCTTTTGAGCTCATCCTGTTGGTAAGACAGCGAAGAGAGAGAGAAAAGGGCGCCGTGACTGTACACTCAATCAAGGACTCTGACACGCCACGCTCTGATTGTTTGAAGGTCATGGTGCTGAGTCTACTACAAGAGCCGCTTAACCTTCAGAATCCCTTGACTTCCTTCGATTTCTAAAACGTGTTCAGTTTTTCTGAAGATAAAAATGTTGTCCTAGCAATGAACTAGCATAATTTATCTAACGCATAGAGGGCATGTGTTGTCCAACTAAAGTTGTACAATCCTTTCCACTCACCATCGAAAATATCGGGTCGACTTTACGATATACTACTTACTGATCTGATTTATAAAACCACGTCTGGAAAATGTTGGCATGAATTGATTTCATATTACGCAGTTACTGTGCTACTGGTATTAAAAACGGCAGTTCAGTTGCACGCGAGGAGGCAGTCTTAGCTATGTGCGTTGAATAAATCCAGATCGCTTCTGCTCTTCTTTTCATTCTCAATTCAGATAGTTAAATGACTTTAGGGGGTGGCCGTACATATATCGGACAGTGAACCCTAAATCCATTTGTTCCGCCTTCTGTTGATCATTTCAGCAATATGGGAAGAGGCTTTCTTTCAATCATTTGAGATGAAACCCACTAAATTCCGCACAGGATATGACAGGAAACTGGAGTTTGCACAAATCACGCAAGCTCTGTTTGATGAAACGGATGACTCCAGGGGATGAATATCGACTCTGATGGAAGAGGTCTTGTCCCACCGCCTTATTACGAGGATTTGTGTTTGGAGTGCATAGCGATGGGCTGCCGGTGAAAGTCGGTTGTCGATCCAATGCGACGATTTGTGAAAGAGCGCTTGGCCTGGCTGGAAGGAAAGCTGCACCCTGGCTGGGATGGATGGAATCAGGCGGTATCCCCGTTAGAGGAGCCGGAGCTCCCGCAGGTACGAGGCCGCCGCCCAGGGTATCCTCCGTGAGCCCAGAAAAAGGCGGGACCACCGCCTTGCACTCGCGCAGCCGCGGACCTAGGTGAGCAGGGCATACTTGGAGTCAGTGCTCCAGGTTCGAAACGGACTCGATACGTCGCTAAAACTCTGCAATGCCCATTCCTGAGTCGCGCAATCAGCGTCTCGGCTTGTCGGGATAGGCCCTCCGGCTTGGGCGTAGCCGAGTAAACTCGGCGAATAGGCTCATGGACCGGGATGGGATCCTTGGCTTCCCTCTCAATGAGAGCCCTAGCCGCCCTGAATGACACCGGGACATGGTCCTGGAACCATCAACGAACCGCGGGAAACCCGCCGCCTCCTTGCCTTTTCTGTCAGCGACCTCATTTCCGTGAAGGACAACAGTCGCTTTTGTTTGCAGCAGTGCTCTGTTTAGAACGATAACAGCACTATGACATATGGATGATATGCGCACGCTGTTTGTGAACCTGAACTACAAAATCAAGAGTTTTAACATTCTATTAGATTTATTTTTTGCGTTCTTCTTGTAGATGGAACGCAATCCCGAACGATTAAAGAAGGGTTCGATCGACCAGTTTCACACTCTACCGGTAAGTGATTTTGATACCGAGAAGCTTCTTAATTATCCTCATTCTCCCTTTGAGCATCAATCTCTCTCGATCCTGTCTTTATCGGACTGTACCTTCCATCTCTTTGTGACTTTTTCCACCTTCTATTTTTTAAAGACGGCGATGACTACGTGAGCGCAAATATTATATTTACCAAGACAAATGTATGAACAAGACTTTATATGGGGCACTGGCAAATGTTGATCCCAGTCATCACCTTGCCCGATCAGTACTTGGAATCATTAGAAAGATTATCATGCTATTTTATGAAACTTTTTGTCCAGACACACAAACTAACAGAAACATCCACACATATATAAATCAATACAATCGAGTAGTAATTCAAAGTTGGGAAAGGAATGAACAGATCATCGCTAAAGTATAGGACCACAGAAATTAATATAGATGTACATGTAGCGTGTGTTCCATAAAAAAGGAGTTATTCTACCAATTGAATATTTCTAATGGGAGACGTTTTCATTTTGTCAGAATGTACTTTCTTGAAATTCCATCCAATAGAGAATGTTCCTAGCTTTCGTTAGATGCGCAACTACATTTTAAATTTTGGATGAGATTACTAAGAAATGCAATATACTAATGTGCTGACAAAATAAAAACAACTCCAATTAGGAATATATGATTGACACGAAAATCATTATTTTTGGGACATGCAGTGTCTACATTAATTTCTTTGGGCCTCTCTGTAACAATGACGCGTGTTCCTTCCTTTCCAAACTTTGATTTACTACTCAATTGTGTTGATCTATAATAGTGAATGTTTCTGTTGGTCTGTGTGTCTGGACGAAGAATGTCATAAAATAGCATGTTTATCTTTCAAATGATTACAAATAGTGATCAGACGAAATGATGACTGGGATCAACAAGTGACACAGGCACAAATGAAGTCGTGGATATCGCATATTTTATGGGGCATTTCTTACTAATCTCATACTAAATTTAAAATCTAATCTTGCGCCGCGAATATGGCACTATTTGGTATCATATGAAAGCTAGGAACATGCTCTATTTGTAGAAAACTCAAGAAATGACATTGCATGTATCTATCTGGCTAAAAATACGCTTTATAGAATGAAAAATAAAAGCATAGATACACTAGTTGACTTTCTACCAAAATACTCATATAGAAGTAACTACAAATTGCGCACTCACAAAAGCAAAATTAAACATTTTCAAACCATATTATATGTAAATAAAGAACAAAGAATTGTCTAACGGATCGAGTTGCAGAATTTATATATCATTCACAGAATCTTATTGCAAAATGATTTAGTTTCAATAGTTCTACATTACAGACGACATTTTCATACATTTGTCTTGTTAAATATATAATTTGCCCTCGCGCAGTCATTGTTCAATATATTCATAAAATGTTATATCTACTGATAGAGGAAAGCATTATCTAAAAGATGAAAGTTGCAGAATTGTATCATCTGTCATTGAATTTAAATAGGGGGCTTTTCAATTTTATTGATTTTCCAATTACTTTACATTACGGGGTAATTAGTCGTAAATATCTGCTAAATTACGTCGGATTTTGGATAAAAAAGTAGCCATTTATTCAAATCGTCGGTGTCTGCGTGTTTTTGCAATTTTTCTGAAACCTCAGCTCAGTAGTTTCGGAGGATTGTCGAAACGAACATACATATATACAAACCCTCAGACACGACGTGAATTCAAACATCCACTGTATTTCACGACGAAGTCGCATATCATCATTTATCAGACTGAGATCAACAAAATGGGTTGTAATATTAATATAGGCGGATTTCAGGGAATCCATAATAACTAACCTTTTGACTGACATTTTTTCGGAACAACTGGAACATCTGAAACATGTATCAACACACACCTACGAGTGAATATCTAGCACTCTGAGATTTGATGGAGTGATGACAATCTGAATAAAACGTAATTAATGATGTCAAACTAGGGTTAATTGTGATATTGTAATGTTCACCGCGACAGAAATAAAAAAATACCAATAATCATCCATCCTGGTTTAATAAGCTTATCCAGCATATTCCTTTTGTTACGTACAGATCTCTGCTCTTTCAATAGAGGTTGAAGTGATTCATACAATCTGAGATTGAAGAAAACTGTATAGAAACTGATCATAAAAAATACTATAAGTATGCTGTAATATTCTTCATCATAGTTTCTAATATTATCGTATTGTTCCTTTGAAATAATACTTTTTCATGAAAAGAAGTGCATTGTAATTTAGCATTCATGGTTATATTGAAACAAATTATTGCTGCTTATCTTGATTCGATAAAATTTATAAAAATTTCCTTCTTGTCAAAAGCTATCATGCAATGTTGCAAAATTGGCAATGTTGAATCACATTTTGACAGTCTCCCTGGAAACTCAAAGTAGTTATTGTTTGTATCTAAAGACCATGCGGACCGATTCTAAAACTTTCAAAGCCGTTCAACGCGCCTCGCCAAGCCCAATCGAATATACAGTATACCAATTACGTCTCCGTATGAGTTCAAATAAGCACATAAATCCCAAATTAAAATATCAAAACGGAAAACAAAAATAAAAAGGAAGCCTGGTTAGGGGTAATTTTCAGTAGTAGGACATTTTCACTCTCTACCCCAACCTCTGCCCCCACCCTTCCGCTCCCACTGTATATATATATATATTGTATATGCTAGTGCAGAGCAGAGAAATCAGTTCTATCTTGGACGCCAAACAAGTAACATCTCTCTTTCTCTCTCCGTCGCACTCCTTGCCCAAAAGTGCCCGAGCGTGAACTGACGTGAACCAGAGATGACCCTTCGAACGTATCCTTGTGTTGAACAAACTTCTGCTGACTATCCTATATTTCGACATCTTTCTGGCTTTTCATACTCTCTTGTGCAAATATAGTAAGTATAGTATAGCCTAATGGATTAGACAGTTAGCGGCAATGAAGTGGGCGGATTTCAACATTACTTTTTTTCTCTCATTAGAAGAACAGTATTTCCAACCCTACAATGGGTGACTAATTTAGGAGAGTTTCGTGAAACAGAAGGTGTAGTTTTCCCCATGGATGGAGAGTGTTGTTTAGTGCTTGATAAAGTATTTATTCTAGTGTCAAATGAATTGAATTAGCACAGCGAGAGAGCATAAAAACTCTTGAGAGTATACGATTACGTTTTGTGGATGAGCAGTGGCGAAACTCCTGCTGTCGATTCTATCGAGATCTCCAACTGACGAATGTCCAGCTCCTGCGTCTCCAGAATCTCCAAACTCATCGCGTTACGAATCTCCAGCGGACAAGTATCCAGCTGACGAATCTCCAACTATCGATTCTACAACTCCCAAATCTCCATCTCACGAATCTCCAACTATCGATTCTACAACTCCCAAATCTCCAGCTCACGAATCTCCAACTATCGATTCTACAACT
>JAUYWV010101164.1:0-13470 GCA_032274565.1 Nematoplana nigrocapitula | reverse complement strand
AATATAATACTGATTACAAACCGATATTAATTATGAGGCAGTTATAGGAACCCTAACAACTCGTGGTGAAAAGCAGTCGCTGAATATGTGTAGTAAAAGTCTATAACCAGCGTTCCGGTACCTTTTATTTTACCACTACACCCCTGATATACAGTAGTTATAAACTGGTGTTTCATCTTTTGAAATTAATCGGTTTACTCTTATAGCTACAGTAGTACCTATTGGTGGTCGAAATAAAGTTATTGTTTGCGCATTTATAGACTGGAAAAGAAATGCACATTTCCATTGCAATGGTGGAAACGCAGATGGAATAGGGTCTATAGTGGATTAATCTAACACGAAAAGGCGTGGGTTTCTATTGAGCAGGCAAACTTGAGTTTGGGGAAAATAATTAATATATCTGCAGACTGTCAGTAGAAAGATAGGAGCAAGCGCGGTAACTTCATATAGGCTGCAGCACAGACTCCGAACGCGTGACTCGACGAAAGCGGAGAGAGAAAGAGAGAGAGAGCAGGGATATGCTGATATTATACAGTGATTGTCAGATAGAACGAACGAGATAGAGTATGCGGAGCGCCTGAGAAGCCGACAAAGTTCATTTTATGACCGCAAGGCCCCATTTGGACACATTTATGACTCGACGGCTGGCTTATTAATGCACGACGCGAGGGGTCATATATCGAAGCAGGCTATTGTTTGCAGTTCTAATCAGTGGAATTATATATAAAAGTTGCAGTCCGTTTGTCTATGCATGCCGCTCTTTAACTTCTGCGCTGGCACACACGCACCATGTACTAAAATTGCCTGCTGTGCTGTGCGCCTATGTCATCTCGATCACTCTGACTAATCACTTACATCTTGTGTTCGTCTGCTCTGATGTGACCGCCTTGTGTCCCTCGCCCCAAATATAGATATCGTATGCACAATATGTACATGCGCTATAGTAACTAATGTAACAAAGATAGAGCACGCATTTGTCTGAATCACATCATGGTCGAAAATGTTTTTTTCTTCTTCAGTTTTACATTAAAAATTGAGTCTAATTTTCACGAGAAAAAAGATATAATTGTAACACTCAGCTCTTAAAAATGTTGTATGTAAATATTAGGACTTCATTATATGTTATTACCTTCTGTACCAAAAGTTAATAGTGCGTTCTTGTATTTGATATATATTACATAATATGAAATATGACAATTTGGCTTAGAATGACATTATACATTTTCGAAAATCAATATCACTAAGTATATGAAACAAGACTTAAGATGTGGGCTGTGGCATAGTGTCACCTCGCCCAATCAGCACTTGGAAAGTACTTGGAATCATTTGAAAGATAATTAATCTATTTTATGACACTTTTTCAGTCACACAGACCAACAGAAACTTTCACTATTATATAGATCAACACAATCGAGTATATAGCTACCAAACAATCAGACACGACATGAATTCAAACATTCCTGTCTTTCAAATCTTCATTTATTAGATTTGTATCAAAATATAGGCCTATCGCCGTTTCAAAATTTAGACTTTCAATGGGTCAAATGCAGGAAATCGATATCTATAACTATATTTGTGGTGATCTGTCGCGATGTCCTTCTGTACGTTTATAACTGGATAACGAAACATGGCAAAGGGTCTCGAATGAACTGGCGTTTCACTGGGAGTAACATAGGCCCATTAAAAGTGTATAATTAATAATAAAAAACAGGTAAAAACAGGCGACATTAAAAAATATCCTACGATTTTATTTTACTACTAACAAATGTGAGAGTAGTATATGTCGGAATTTATAAGTAAAATTGGTTACATTTCAAGAGGTCAGGTCTATATACAGTGGGTAATTTATGTGACTAGGCATCTTTTAAGCCATTAGCCCCCATTGGGTATAGAGAGCCTGATTTGATCCAAAGAAAGTATCTCTCAACATAATTTCCTGTCTGCTGTTTTCCTACCGAATCAACAGAATAAATTATTTACTTGAAAAATTGGTTGTTTCCTGATATTTTATTGCCCTATGTATCCCCAAGCAAAGCAGGATACCGCCGGTATAGTGTACAATTAAATCTATTGACGATATGCCGCCGTCGATAACAGCTCACAGCTTAGAAACAGAGACTGGACAGTTTCTTTCGATACAACTTTACAGATGCAGTAGAGAAAATCAGCTTCTGAGACACTGGATCAGTTGTGTACTGATTTGGGGATTGCTAAGAGCACATCATTGGTTATAGAGAATGAGGCACTATACTGGGAACAGGAAGTGTATAAAGGAAGACCAAGTAGGCTAATATATATGAGAGAACGGTGAACTTACAGAGAGATTTGTTAATGCGTGCGATCTAACAGGAATACGTCTGTATACATACAGTGTATGTAAACTGGGAAAAGTCAGACAGATTTAAAGCAGTCGGCTGTTTAGCTGAGCCATTGTAACGCTCTTTTCGAAATAATTGTATAGAAATTTGGAGCTCTAGGGAGAGGGAGAGAGATTTTCAGATGGCCCTGAGGTATTTCACGATTATGCATACCGTATATACCCACAGTAGTATAGCATATAACCCCTCGGAAGCTCATTAATTTGATTTTTTTCTGTGTGCCAAATCTCAAATATATACATATATATATATATGGAGCATATAATGTATATATAGGTACACCCTATATGTACCGCATATGCACCATTCTAACAGGACGGCCATTTGACATTGTGGATAAATTTGGCTTTCAAACATTGAATATTTGTTACAACCGTATATATATACGAAAATGTCACTGAAAAAAACGATTTTCTCAGGAAATTTAAATTGGTTTTAGTTGAAACTTTGTATAAACATAATTTAATCAAGTATAGGCAGGCATTGAAGCATCCTGTCATCTCTGTAATAAGACGGTTTCTCGGTGTTTGACAAATTGTCTCGCATATGTATTGTAAATAAACGTTCTTGGCTATTTGGTATTGATTTGAGTCAAAACATGGTCATCTATAAGGTAAGTATAGGCAGGCATTAAAATATAAAAACGGAGAGGACGAAAACGCATTATGCTTCCTTGCTTCATTCTATATGTTCCACCAGTCTCTTCCACTGTCTCTTTTATTTTAACCATCATTTGATTTGTTAACTTTTCGCCATTTTCTTCAGATTGCCTATATCAGTGATCCGTGAGATCATCCCTATATTGTATAGGACACATGTGAAAGACGGATACGGATAAATTTGCAGACAGATAGTCTATAAGTGAACAGAGTCTTTCGATAGTGCTTCTCCGGGACAAAACCATGCATGCAAAGACAGATCGTGGACAGATAATTTCATGTACAAAGTTCCACTTACCCGTTTTAATTCACGGCCATTTGGTTGTGATGCTTCGACACAGTTCGCATACCTGTAGATACGAGCTTCTGTGGTCTGGGTATCAAAAACCCGGATCTACAGGGTAGGCGTTTTAGACTGTGCGGTATACATTATAGAGTTCCGGAAATTTTCAATCCACCACTATAGCTCATCAGAATTGGAAATGTCATATACACTTCCTGAAAAGCAAACAATGTACGTACAATGGAACCACAATGAAAATTTTATATAATTAACGAATCAATTCTACTAAAGTGAATTTCTCCTCACCCTCCAACCCGGCAATTCTAATTGTTTTATTAGTTGTGTTGCGTGTTACGATATTTCCAATAAAAATGGTAGATATTGGCCAAGGCCGGAAAAGGTTATCACCCGATGCGACAAACAGATTGAAGAAAGTGATAAACACCATTTGCTTCGTAGAGCGTTTCTTCTGACTTTCTTCTATATCCTTCCCCACTGAGGCGATGATACCTGGGTCGTGGGGGGGGGGGGCATTTCTAATCATCAACGCGGTGGCACATAAAGGCGCCTGGGGAAATATAAAATTTAAATAGCCCAGCGCACGCGCGCGTACACACACAAAAGGGTTGCGGCAGATTCCGAAGATTCGCAACAACACTGAAGAAGTCGTCTGTCTATACAGCACCGTTGAGTAAGCAGGCAGTCATCACTTCGCGCGTCCAGATAACCATCGGACAGTGCCGCTAAGTTTGGCCGGATGAAACTCCGCAGAGAAAAGAGCAGAAGACAGGAATTGCTAACATATTTCTCCCCTTTCTTGTCATCTCTCTCCTCCTCATCTGCCTCTTCCATTCGAAGGAGGAGTGAGAAAACGGATAGTGTATGCCGAAGCAGATAGGCAGAAAGATAGGGAGAGCGAGCGTGCGACGTCTTATGTGTTGCTGTGCTGCTGATTTGCTTTTGCTTTCTTGCGTGCTGCTTGCCGAGAGCGGAGATTCTTGCCGCCGCGCCTTAGCGAGTGCTGGCTGCTAGCTTCGGGTGGTGGTGGTGGAGCGTGCGTGTTTGTGTCTCCCGGATTCGTTAAGCGCATCCGGTATAACTACAATAATTAGATCTGGCCAGCTTTGAAGTTTGCCGTATGTGGAAAATTGAGGGGTTGGTTGGGGTTGTGCGTGTCTGGCGGTCTGTGAAAAGGAAGCGATGATGGCGTCATCTGCTTGGGTGAGCGGTGCTACTTATCTACTTCTATTGGCGGTTTTGGTTCCACTCTAACTGCCGCCTGCCTGTTGCTATACTGCTGATGCGCCTTCTTCTAGATGGGGAGAGTCTCTCTCTATACGCGAACATACACGTACACACACACACGCACATATACAGTACTGCATATATAAGCAAGCGCACAGACACTCAGACTTGTACTACCGCATCTACTATACATACTTGATTGTAACCCCGCGTGTAGCCCATTTGTGTGTGGGGGGGGGGATAGCCAAGCGAGAAGAAATATTGATTAAACAGCCCCACTTGCTAGAGCCGCCCCTCCTCCCTCTTCCTTCGTCCCCACTTCTCTTTCCCCACTCCCTGTCCTGCGTGTGACTCTACCACAGACAGCATTGCATTGCTGCGGGGAACCACCAACAGTCACAAGAAGGGAGATGGTGGTGGTCAGAATGTTTGTAGCGTTTGCCGAAGAAGGATGATAACAGCACGCGGCACAGACGGCGCAGTGTACAAACCACCACTACATCCTTTCATGTGAAAAAAAGATATCAACAAGACTGTGTTGCGGCGTGAGATGTGTGCTGCTTAAGTGCTACACGGCAGGCAGAGAGGCAGGGGGCTACGCTAGTTGGAATTTGACTGCCAAAACATTGTCGGCCGAATGGGGTCCTCGTTTACTAAACTGTCGCCCCTCGAGTCTATATGGAGGGAGATATGAATGCATGCATCGGCGCAGCGGTAATCCACAAACAGCGTTTAACCGAGGGAGGAGTTGGTGAAGAAACGCGATACCAAAGACATTGTGGATGTTGCTTTGCGCGAGGAAGCTTATCCACGCTCCACTTTTGTCTCGATCCATATATAGTTAATATTCTCTTCTTAGTTCGGGAAATCTCATGAGGAAATAACTCGAAACCTGCAATACCATGATGATTCCATTTCCTCTCTATACACGACTTTGACGACGATGATTTCGTAAGTCTGAAAAAGCAAACAATCTAATCATCGAGAGCGCAAACACACCGCATCCATATACTGTAAGCTAGCTGTCAACGAGTTATTGCTCCTATATAGAAGTTGTGGGAGGAGTTGGTGTTCTTCTTCGTTATCGTGCGTGCCGTCTGTATAATCAGACACGACGAACACGGGACTCACGCTGTCGACATTCCCTATCTCCTCCTCTCCTATATAAACACAGACACACAACACGATACGAGGAGTTCGGCTCAAAATGAAACACAAACAAACATTTGGGGCGCAAAATTAATCAAATCACCGCCTGCTCTTTTACATCGCAGCCGCCTTATATTTAAATAAGGTTCCGCGCTGTAACAACAAACACTGCGGTTTTAATTAAAAAATCAGACTTCGAAATGCTAATTTACGACATTTAAGCTTTAACTCGGACCAGCTGATACTCATATATAGTGTGCGGTTGTAAATGAGGACCGACTGCTATATATATATAGACTACAAATCTGTCGAAATGGAAAATCAGCTGGAATGGCATGCAGACAAATAGTTTATAAATTTAATTTTAACATCCTTACAGACTTCATCAAAATAACCATTTTTTATTTTTATAATCCACGAATCCATATATTTTTATACGATGTTATCACCTCGCCAAGTATTTACCTTTAAACGTTCATATCAGCGCATATTTTAATAAATTTTTACTGGGTCACTATTCCAGAAATTTGTGGCATGAGTTGGGAGCCAAGCAGAGCTGGCGCAAGGCTTCACAAGGCCCCTTAAAAAATCACAATGGAGTCCCCTAGTTTAGACAGATGTTCAGCATTTTCAGACATCCATATCCAAAAATTATTATTTATGAACAATGTTGATCACTTTATTGGCTGAGTTAATGGGGATTTGATGACCTCCATATGTCAGATTTCCTTGCGGATTAGACCTTATAGTATTACTGTATTTATGTTATTTTTTGGCATTTACCTATCAACAGCAGCATTTAATTGAATATAATACATATGCTATAGTTCAGATGTCAAACTTATAAAATTTTAGTTTAAAACTTTCTGGAGTGGTAATTATATATCCCAAAACTCTTATAAAATGCTATTTTTCATGAAAAGAATTACGTAAGCAACCGATTTACAAATAGTTCGATTTGTTTATTCCTATATATATGTATAGTAATGTTCAATCATTTTTTAGCTTTAGTCGTTCTTGTCAGTTTTTAACCGGTAATGATTCTTTACGACGTTTCCGACCAGTATTTACAGTAATTTCACTTAGAGTGGCCAAACAGTTTTATTTTAATAACCGGAAGTCAACGAGGACAGTAGTCTCAAAACGAATCATGTACAGTATATAGAAATATAATCTCGGTTGATTGAAAACTGTACAGTATATTAACGTTAAACGAATTCGTATTAAACACAACGGTGCCAATATGAAAAATAACAACAATTACACGTCGCCAACTTTTAGTAAGAGAAAAACTATACGTGCAGCAAGATATAATGAAACCATTACCTGATTTATTTTGTCTACCAGTCTGAGCTGACGACCTTCGTAGTACGTAGATCCCAGTCAGAATGCATCAGTCCATTCGCGTCCATCCAACCAGAGTGTCTGCGTCGTCCATACAGGAGGTCCGGGAACAACCACCACCAGCACCTATCTAACAGCAAACCGTCTTTCACCAGACACCTCGACGCTCTGTCAAAGCACCTACCACTTGGCTAGAATATCTGCATTTCAGCCGACCAATCAGGCACTCCGATCTACACCGCATAGCGCTCTATCTTCTCTCCGCCAGCGGTTCCAGTCTTTGAAGGGGAGGGTGGGGTGGGTCAGGCAGCGTCGGCGGCGGCGGTTGAAGCGACGGCGGTGTCGGGGTGAGGGGGAGGGAAGGGGTGGGGGTGACAGAGAAATAGACGTATCGTAGAAATGGCCTTTGAGCCGCCGCTGGTTGATGCCGTCAGGAAGTATGGCATCGTTAAGACCGACCATTCATTCTCATTTGGAATGGTAATCCATAGCCGTGGAGGGGCGCGCTTAGACACAGTATATTTAGTCTGCCTGAATGCCTGGTAAGTTCCACTGGTGCTGTGGACGCGGAGAACCCAAATTCTTTCACGTCACGCGTCGTCGTCGTAAGTAGTAAATCTCTCGACTCGTCTGTAGCACACACTGGGACATGCCGCCTGTGTGTCCCTGACCCTCCAGAGTTTACTCCCGTTAATAGGTACGTAGTGTAAGTACAGGCAATAAGTTCAGCACGTACTATAATAGTTGTGTTTCCCTACTCTATCCCTCGCTCCTCCAGACCTCCACTCCTCCAGACCTCCACTCCTCATGTGTTGCTACCTGTTTGCACAGCGCGAAAACGCGGTCTCTTTTTTCAAATGCGATCAAGCCCACAGTTCTTGCCAGTCAGTCCGTGACTCAGGTCACTCATGCCTGCCCCCCCCCCCCACACACACTGTTATACCATACAACGGATCGCCGATACAGAGCAGACAGCACGCCCGTATATAGCAAGCAGCCCTGCATAAAACAGAGAACCGACTGGCCGGTTATCAGGAGGTGGTTGTTCTGGTATAGTACTGGCGTGGTATAGGGAGTTTGGTTGATTCGGAGGGTCATAAATCCGCCTCGGCGTAGCTTTTTTGACGGTCTAATCTGCCAGTTAACAGTCATAAATCATACCTTTTGAAGTTAGCGGACTACAAAACCGGGGGAGCTATAGTAGTGAGGGCCACGAGATCAGAGGCGGCACGGGGCAAATTTCTTCCTGTCATAAATAGTATATGCTGGCGGTAGAGGGGGATACTCGGGCGTTAGAGCTGCCGCAGCATCAATAACAACGCGCTCCGCCAGAGTTTGCTACAGAGCTTGTTATATTACCGTAGTCGCGCACAGCTTTCGTTCTGCGTTACGCACAACAACTGCACTGCACATACGGTGGTACCACCAAACCAGACCGACGCAGCAGACACATCAGAGACTTCCAAAACAAGGCAGAAACCAGTTCTAGGACGGCTCGTCGGCGGAGGGAATGAATGAGGGTGGGGAGAAAAAGAGGGAGCTCGTTATCGGGAAAGTATGCAATATACGAGGTACAGGCGCGGGGTTGAGAAGGCATCCTACGATAATATAGCAATCTCGTTTTCTAACAGCCCGCGTTTTACTAATTAAAATACCAATCGAAATAATGCCAAGAGAGAGAGAGGGTGCCCACCAACCTCGCGAAGTCAAAAGAACTAAAAGGGACAACGCTATTGACGACAGTCATAACTCATAAACACAGCAACAATCCGAGAGAAACTAAAATAGAGAGAGGCAGGGGGGATTATAGACTATGTGGTATTCTTCTGTGCTCTACCGACTGCAGCCAAGTATTATTGGGGATCTCCCCATAATAGCGCGGTTCCTTTGGAGTTGCATGGGACAATATGGATGTGGCTAAATTGCACCCTACATACAACGTCATGAATTGTCCCCTCCCCCAACATCCCAGTCGATCCAAGCAACCTGACTCAAACTTGCCCATTGAGCGGCAACACTCTTTGAACACCAGTCATGTGGGTTCTCAAACTATATGGTGTCATAAAAATATGTCGGCGCGAAACAAGCTCTAGCAATCCCCTTGCTTTTCCGCCATCCGCAGTCGGGCTACTCTCCAGAGAAATATGCTCTGAACCGAAAAAGGGGAATACGGGGAAGTTGGGTTGTGTGGTGGAGGAGGAGGTGGAGGTCCCCCACTTTGACTATGAATTTAGAGTCAAATAAAAGGCGGGAAATGAGAAGCGAACATTCCATTTTCTATAAGACCGCGCAAGAAACTCACATGGTAGAACAAAACCTATATAGATAAAACTTTTTTATAGCGAGCATGTAAGCTGAAAAATAATTGAGAAATAAGACAGAACGCTGATGAACACCAATATCCATATTTCCATAGATTGTAATGGGTTTCCAGATCTTAAAGAAGTTTCGATGAGTATATATTAATACAACATAAATAAGCTAGAAATATTGGATATGCGAACATGGAGACCAATAGAAGATATTCTCTGGGTTACAGGGACAATAAATGGGTCATATCCAACTACAGCGGATAATGTACAAGTAGTAATCGTTTGCTAAATCATAAGTTACTTCCTCCCGGGGGGGGGGATGAGCGGTGGCCAGATTTAAACAAATCCACTGTCTAAACACGGACCGCGCAGATGTTTACAGAAGCTTCCCTCTCGCCCCCTTCTTTGGAAAATAATCGAAAATACAATGGAGCTTCTATTTATCTAATCGTAAAAAGATAAGCCAATCCATTTTAAGGCTTCTGTACTTTTTTCAACCAACTAACTTCCATTGAGAGCGCCCCGCCACTCGTTTAGATAGTCTTACTTCCGAACAGGGGCGCAGCTGATATATAAAATTAGGGTAATCTGAATGACTTTTAAAAAATGATCATTCTCTATATAACAAAGAATTTCACTTTTCTTCTATAAAATTAAACACTAAATGAGCCATACTCAAGTCCGCCGCCAGGATTTAGAAAGACTGAAAGAGAGGCATTTCTTATAGGGCATGAATTTACTTTTGATATGGGCGCCTATATTTACAGTTTAGCAGGCATTAACTTTTTCAAACATGATCACAAATTAATATATGTTTTATAAAGCCAACAGTTAATAGTTAATAATTTATAATAATAGGGTTTTATAAAACATCTTCATAGTTGAAATCATAGAAGATATTTCTTTAAAATTTATTCGATTCATAGATGTAGAAATAATTATATCGTTTAAATTATAATATTTATAAAGTAAAAAATAAATTATGTGTTATTGTTAAAGTAATTATGTTATTTATATAGGCGCCTATTTACAGTTCAACAGACATTTCTTAAGGGAATGAATTTACTTTTCATATAGGCACCATCAACCAAAAGACACCCCTCTCGCGGTTTCCATGATGCTATAAAACTAAATGCAAAAGCTAGACTGTCAGTAAGCGCTCGCAAGGCACACATCTACTGTAGAATATACATAATCTGCGCTCAGTCAGATTATAGACCGTTTTCGGCTGCACGCTATCAAGGGGTGCAGAGAAATTGAATAGCAGGCAGGCAGGGTGTGTTGGCTGACAAAACAACTGCTGCACGCGAGACGCATAATCTGGGCGGATTCAGATTATAGGCTCTTCTGTTTTGTAAAACAATACCGGGGGAAGAGAAATTAACTAACAGCTAAACAGACAGATCAACAATGAACTTAACTACTAGGTGTGCTAAATCTAAGGAATGCGTACACGCGGATTTATGTACGCACGGACTTGTGGCAGTACCAGACTGTTCAACCGAAAGGCAAGTTTATACTCTCAATCGCCTTGTTTTTAGACTTTCGTGCGCGCCTAAAAGTACGTCTGCTATATCCTACACAAGATTCTGCGTCTAGACCATGATGCTGATTGTGCTACGGATCATTATAACATCGATAATAATATGGTGAACACCAGAATGGTGTCTCTTGTTCAAATTACGCAACGCCTGAAGAAGTATGGTCTGCAGACAAGGCCTCCAGAACCATTCCAAAATGTTCGTGTCCTGAGTCTTCAGTTGCACAATGTTCCTGGTTTGGGTTTGCTCTGGAGCCTTGGGAACTATGCATTAAAGAGGAGATCAGCACGCCACACACGGTCGTAGGCCTTGGAATAGTGGAGAAGTACCAGGGCAGTACGATCAGCAGGGCGGACTTGGAAACCGTCGATGACATTCGGTTGGAGTGGAGGCAAATTGCTGGGGGACGCATTGTGGCTGCGGAAGACGATGGTTCGCGCATCAAAATGGCGTGAAACAGCACGTAATATAGAA
The DNA here is from genome assembly GCA_032274565.1 of Nematoplana nigrocapitula. Taxonomy (NCBI): domain Eukaryota; kingdom Metazoa; phylum Platyhelminthes; order Proseriata; family Nematoplanidae; genus Nematoplana; species Nematoplana nigrocapitula. The sequence goes on along the minus strand of JAUYWV010101164.1, from coordinate 2,085 downwards.
GGCATGTAAATGTTAATAAACCGAAAAGTGCATCAAAGTGACAGCAAAATGAGAAATGTATCGGTAAATACAATGGCATTAATTTACAATTACCCTATATTGCCGTCATTTTTCGTGTCTACTTTTCATAACAATCTCAATACATTACAAGTTTTGCATTTGACGACATCTCGCGAGGGATAAAAAATGCTCTCTTTAAAAAAACTGCCCCTCTTTCGTTCTTTTGGTACCCTTGGTCTATGTAGACTAGGTACATGTAATTTGTTGCAAAACCATACTCATATATACACAGGCCATACGCAGGATTTTTCGTGGAGGGATGCGATATTTGAAAAGGCGGACGGACCATTTTTACAACACACATTATATTGCATGTTTCAAAAATAATATTTGGTTATAGACTACCCATACAAATACAAACTCCATTAGGTACAACAAGACGTATTAGGTATAATACGAACCTAAATGAACATGTAAAGTACTATGCATACCTGTACAACATTATGTAACTGTGGTAGCTATTATAGCATGTGACTGACTCATAACACGTTGTTCTGCTATCTGGCTATCTGCCTTTGTGTTCCCGTCCAATGGGATTGTCCCATTGTATCGATATATTCCCTCCCTCTCTCTCTGATTCTACTGACCATAGAAATCTAAATAATGTCTATGCTACTGACACACAAAACCCGTGCTACTGCCGTGCCAGGCAGACCTACTACTGTTTCCATGTTCTGTTGTGTTGTTACGAATATACTATATACCAATATGCGAATTCTGTTCTCATTTACAACATAGCAAATAGAATAGCAACATTTGTACAAAATAAAACACACTAGTTTTTGAGTACAAATCCAGGGGCGGATACAGCTTCTTGGCCAGGGGGGGGGTCTAGATTTTGTACCCCGCCACCACCACCTGAATTTATGGCGAGCAGCCTGCGGAGCGAGCCTATACAATCCGAGCTTGCGAGGAAAATGTTTGGGTTTTTAGACCTTAGAATGCATTTCTTGGCATAATTTTGGGGTATTTTGTGGCCCCAACTTGGCGGGTGTCAGGGGGTCCTGCCCAGAAAAATTTAAAAAATAGGATATTATTATTATAAAATTAGTTTTAATTTTCCTGATTTTTGACTCTTATGACGGGTAACTTTGAATTGGGTTACATAACAGAGGCTAATAGCCCGTGGCTATTTATTCTCAAATCATAGATCAGTGACTCTAAATTTGTTCAATTTGGGCCATTAATTTTGGCTCATCCTATCAACTATGGGTGCATTTTTATCAACTAAATTACTAAAAAATGTACATTAAATACAAGTGTATATTATAAATACTAAATACAAATGGCAACAGACTTCAATGTGACAAATGATAATTAGTCAAATAAAATTGACTGGCAGAAAATGCGCCTTGGATTTGCCCTAATAAATTTTTGTACAATAGTGGCACTTTCCAAATTTGCTGCCTCCGAATAATGTACAGCCATCATAGTTAAGCCAGCAAGCCTTTCTTCAGTCATTGTGCTGCGAAGGTGTGTCTTGAGGCGACGAAGGACGGAGAATGACCGTTCTGCCTCACAGGAGCCCACAGGAGATACACAACCAATTAAAATGAGTTCACGAATGTTCGGGAAAATGTCTGCATCTGCATGTGGAAGCGTTGTGATGAGATCTTCTGGTTGTTGATCTCCTGTTGACCAAAACGTCTTCCATCGTCGGAGCTCTCTCTGATAGAGAATATAAAAAAATGATAAGTTTACTTACTCCTGGTGTTTGTTTCAAATCAAAAGTAATTATAATAATGCTTTAACTTATGCTTTTAAAAACAATACAGTAGCTGAAACAAAAATAATACTTACTATCAAACCATCAGGTGAGGGCATGTCTTTAGCCCAAAACAACAGCTGATTTACGAGGAGATCAACATGCATATCTGACAAAGCAACTAATACCTTTGGTACGAGGGTCATGATTGCCGTAACCTTGCGGTTATCTGCTGAAAATCGGGTGCTGAGTTCTTGACAGAGATTGTCCAAAAAAGGGATGCCAATAGTTCGCTTGTAGTAATCACTGAAAAAAAGTTA
>JAUYWV010101153.1:0-13471 GCA_032274565.1 Nematoplana nigrocapitula | reverse complement strand
AGTCGCCTGAACGTTTTTAAGAGACACCCTCCTTTTTAACTAATGTGGTCGTGCTCGTTTTAAGTGACACCTGTCTTTCGGATATTTGAAACCTTTTATGGCAAAATGTATTTTATGTAGACAAAAATATGCATATTAAATCTTAAACATCAGCTAAGATTTCAAGTTTACCATTTAACAAAAAAGGATGATTGGCTAATTAGTATATAAAGAGTTAATTTAATAACGAAGGGTTTAATGTCCCTTGTAAGATTTCCCTTTTATTTTTACGGATAAATAGATGCAAGAATGTTAACAAGCAATTGTAAACAGGCGGAAATATTTCGCTTAGAATCGAATTTTGGAAATCAAGTTATGACGACAACAACTCCAGAAACTCTGATAGTTCTGTGATCTAATTTACAGTCTGATAAAGCCGTTTGAAAATCTTTCTATAATATAAAATTTCAATCGGATTCATTGTCCACGAAATGCAAAAGGTTTTGCTTAACAACATGTTTGTCTTATATATCAAAACTTTGGTTGGTTGGGAGGATATTTTGGCAGCCATTAAAAACGGTGTAGAACATTATTTCGGTGAAAAAAATTTTCTTTAGCAAAAAACTGAATTTTCTATGGACTTATCTTACGCATCAATAGCTAGAGAGTTCTTTCATGAAGACTTTGAAATGTTTAAGTAATACAATGCAGATAAAGACCGATATTGTTCTGCGAACGTCTCGCCCTATACTTTATTTGATTCTCGTCCACAATAAGAGGTCTTTATATACAGTAACTTATTGAAAGTGTACCATTATCTATATCACTCGCAGAACTTCAAATGATTATGATAAAAAGTCTTTTAATCCAACCGACATATATATGTGACCCTTTTGACTGCAATTTTCCATGCCTCACGTAATTGTGCTAAGTCCATACGGTCGTGTAAAGTGGCATTCATTATTTCTTTGATGTTATCACTCACTGGGTGCTTATTTCTTCCATGTTTTCACGGCCTCGTCGGAAAACATGTCCAAAACAATGCGAGATATGTTTTCTTCCGTGGCTTCAATAGACCAGGTTACTGCTCCATATAGGAGGATAGGAAATTCACCAGTGCAGTGTGTTCGTCATGCAATTTTAGTACTTTTGTAACTCTTCTGTCTTTCCATATCTTATCGAGTGAGATGGTTGCTAATCTGGCCAGAGATATTAGTATTTTTTGCAACTGCCATCACAAGTTATTTAAAAGTCGCGGAAGTTCACTTTTTTACTGTTCTTCCTCCAACTTCAAGTTGTTCATCGTCCCTGCTTGCTTCTATGACCATCATTTTCGTCTTGTAGACGTTCAAGAAAGACCTACGGTAGATTCTCTCCTTCTTGTCTATTTCTTTCATCAATCTTCTCATTTCTGACATATTCTCTACAATGGCAGTCGTATCGTCAGCAGAACGTATATATTTCACTCTTTACCTTGCAATGGAAATCCCTTCAGTGGTATCGTCTAGATCTTCCCGCACTATTCGTTCTCTATACTATACATGTTGAACAGAGAAGGTAAATAATACAACCTTACTCCTTTTCCCATAGGAAAAACTCCGAACAACCATCAGCCGTTTTGACTGTTGCCATCATGTGACTTCAAAATGATGTGGTCTGGAACTCACATGTTTTTCATAGCTAGCCATAGATATGTAGATGTTGCTTCATCCTTTGTGCTAGAATGTAGAGAAGGATCTTGATGGCATGTGATATTAGTAAATTAGTCCCATTGTTCTTGTCTTCTCTTGTATTACATTTTTTCGGAAGGTGAATAAAAACATTTTTTCGTCTTCCATGCCAGATTACATATAGCCTGGTGTCAACCATTAGGCGCTGCGCGAATCAGATCAGTAGAAATCCAATCGATTCCCATGGACTTCCCTTTTCTCAATTTTAAGATAGCTGCCTCAACTTCATTTAAAAGGATGTCCGGCTCTGCTTCTGTGTGGTCGAGACTCGAGACCCAGATTTGGTGCCTCAATTCAATCATCCTTTTCATATAAAGATTGGCAGTATTGTTTCCATCGGGCAAGGATGCCTTTAGCTTCGGTCAGGATGTTTCCTTGATGCATCATATTTTGTCCACGGGTTTCTTATAGTTATAACCTTTATAGTTAGGAAAAGATCCTTCGGTTTGCTCTCATTTTTATATTGATCAATCTCCATGCACCTAGCCTTCAAAAAGACGTTCCGGTCAGCTCCCACAGATTTTCGTATCTGACACGTCTTTCTTAATGCCACTAAGTTTACTGGATAACCTTTGTGCTCTTAATTATTCAATGAGCAGTAGGGTGCTATCTAACTACCATTTTTTCCTCGCGCTTTCCAAAATTTATATCTTTAACGATTTGACACCTCCAGAGTGTATTCAGCAGGAATATTTGAGACTTCGAAGCAAACTGTTCTGGTTGGTTGTTGTGTTGTTTTCAGCTTTAGCTGAAGGATAGCAGTGCAACGTTGATGGTATGGTCACTATACCACATTACACACCAGGAAAGGTTTTTGTGCAAATAATTTTGAATGTAAAGAACTGCTTGAAGCTCAGAACTGAATTCACATAAAGTGATGTGTATTCTGCTTAGAATAGCAAATTTATGGCAGTATGTTGAGACTGTTTTAGTTAGCGTTATAAACTGCTGGCGTGATGAACTAATTTAATAAGGATATTGAATTTTCTTTCCGATTTGTTTAACTAAATTCACGCAACGAAATTCATCCATTATCGAAATCATTGCATCTGCCTAAAAACGCAATCGAAGAATATTCAACAGCTGAACTTAATATCATTACAAAGTGAAGAATTCGTCAGTTGGGCAATACGGAGTGAAAACCATATTTGAAATGGTATTATGCATACAATTTCACCTGAAAATCTGAAGTATTCCCCACAAGTTTTTTTATGCAACCATTTCAAGAACATTAAAATTGCGCTTGACAACGTGATGCGCAAATTACAATCTTAAGGCAAATGGTGAGTAAAATAACTTGTATGGGTATCACTACATTCTATTTTCATTCTTTTAATGTTTTGTAGTTATAATTCGCAGAAAACTGAAGCAATTTATGAAGTAATTGAGGCCGAACTGTATCAAAGTATGAGCTTGGACTAATTTTACAGAAAATCTGAAATTTCAAATAGACTCCGTAAAATTGAATTCGATTGCTGTTTGACTCCGAAAATAAGAGAATGGGACAGTTTTAGATTAAAGGTTATCAAAAAATTGAGTGACAGCACACAATTAAATACAAGTATAGTTTTACTTATTTTGCTTCATATATCTATATGTCAGTAGTAAGAGTTGGATAGCCTCTAACTCAACCAAAATAGATTGGGTGACGGCACTGCTATTATAGCAGGCAATAAAAAATATTAAACATACGTATAGGTAAAATAAACGTTCTAAAAGAATGAGGAATGACGCCCTTTTCAAACATATCGATAATTATCCCTATGTCATTGCTTAGTGCAAGATTGGCATATGATCGCTCAATACAAATAACTGCCAAGTTTCTCAATCGAGACTGTTCTATCGTGCTTCTCAGATATGTTTTCAAGCTTCTAACAGCGCTGAAGGATATTTCAGCCGAGCATGACGTAGCTGGAATGGTGCTCAAAATTTTAACTGCTTTGGTGAATGTGGAAAAAATCAGAGAATCAGTTTTTGTGAATGCAATGAAGTATGTCCGCTGTGGATTGTAACTTAAGATTGTCGTCATTTGGAAATGTTTTCAACATATGCTGTTCAACTGAATGAAGGTCCTTGTCTAGTTGATAAAAAATCCCCTACTATATCAAAGTCCCCGCGTGACTGTCTCCCATTACATTCAGTACTTCCTGATCATTTACGGTGAAGCGCGACTCAAACTCCTGAAGAATTGTATCCAAGGATTTGAAGCATGCGTTGATCCGGCAGTGGTCAGCAGCCGTACGATACGCTGATAGTTCTTCTGCAGATTCACCAGCCAAACTCCAAAGTCGTTGATATACTTTATACAGTGTAATCGAGGTGAACTGGCCTGATGGAAACTGAAATGAGGAAATCTTTCTAACCACTTCCTAATCCGATCACCCAGATATCCTGCTAAGGCGCACACATTGTCAAATAATGATTTAAAACAAAGCGCTGTTGTTAACCAAACTGTTAACCTTATGCATACAACGACCAGCATTTGCCCGAAAAGGTTTAGCAGCCAAAGAAGCTGGGGGAGGGAGAAGGGCTACCGCCCCCCGGTTTGCCCAGAAAGTTTCCTCACCTTTGTTTATTACGAAATACTTTTAATTAAGAAAATATAGAATCTATGTCATTCAAAAGAGACATCAAGGAGATTGTGAACGTGAAATCTTTAACGGCGAAAGAAATATTGCCACTGTTACCGCTATATAATAATTATCTTTACGTACAGGTTTCCCATCTGTATAATGATGTAAAGTTTTGAACAAAATAAAATACATAAAACAGTTACCAATAACATATATTTCGCGACTAGTTTCGCCTATCCGGTAGATATATTCAAGCAAAAAAATTGAAAAGTGAAGCAGATTATTAAGACCTGCTATTTAAACAACAAACATACAAACTAACTAAAATACTTCAATGTATAAGAAGCACCACTATTGAATAATTGTGCATTCAACGAGGGTTCCAGCGCTTTCATTCTGAGGGCCTCCTTCACAGATGTCTCCATCTCTGATCTGCAGGAGTCCAATACTTTAAATAAACGAGAGGGCTCAACACTAGGGCAGCTATTGCTAGTTAACAAAGAGAATGAACAGCAGAAGGAGTTGACATGTGCTGCTTTATTCTCACAGCCAAGTGTCGCTTGGTTTTTCCAATGTAGGAAATTTCTGGGTCACCCAGACATTTAAATTTGTAAACGACAATGGCTTTGAAAATGTGGCTAGTTACATCCTTGTTTGAGAAAAAATTGGAAACCTTGGTACATGAAAACACCACTTTAATATCCTTAGGAAGACCAGTGCACATAAGAAATAGAGGGTACACCAGAAAAGGGAAAATTTAACAAAATCACATCAGCTAAATTGTTAACAGACACTGGGGGGACAGTTTAGACAACAGAAATTTGCCAACAACCTTATCAATGAGATTAACAGGATAGGCATTCTTACCCCAAAAAGATTTTAACTTATACAATTCAGAGTGAAACAATGTCCAATTGGAAGACAGAGTATAGACTCTATTAACAAGGCATTTGCTTAAACCAGATTTCCAGGAAAAGGGACACAAATATAAAAATTCAACATCAGAGAGGTAAAGTTGGGTTCTCTATAAATTTCTGAGAAAAATGAATTTGCAAGAGTGAGAAATTTTCATGTCATTCTCAATCTCACAGGTAAACTTGATATCAAGGTGCTGAGAGTTGAAAAAATTAAGAAAATCTTGGACATTGAAATTATTCTTCACAATGAGGAAAGTGTCATCAACAAAGCCAATGTCGTTTACAAACTTAATTGTCTGGGTGACCCAGAAATTTCCTACATTGGAAAAACCAAGCGACACTTGGCTGTGAGAATAAAGCAGCACACGTCAACTCCTTCTGATGTTCATCCCCATTAGTTAACTTGCAATAGCTGCCCTAGTGTTGAACGTAGATTTTGCATGATGAGGACCACTATATAAGACAATATTAAATTTTGAGCAGTGTTATTGTAACTAATCCGTTTCGTCGATACGGTAAAATGTTGTTTTATTTTTAGCTATGTCTCACCCCAATGCCGTGGTCCCAATACCCAGCAATTCTCATTGATTTTAAAGTCTAAGGGTAATTCGTGAAGCGAATACATTGTACATGAATATTTTTAATTTTATAAGAGTTTTAGGCTTCTGCACAAATGAGATGTTAAAAACCCCTCAATTTTTTTATTATTTGTTTAAACAGCGATCAATCTGATAATCCCTTGACTTTTACCGCTTCTGTCATCTGGCATTGTTGACCAATCTGATAAGAGTGGAAAACTTGTAGAAGAATGCCTAATCAGCTGCTACGAAAATACTAAGTGCAAATTAGCGCGGATGAATAAATCAAATAATAAAACAACTCTATAGGAATGTTTAGGATTATGTTTATAGAGATCGCCTTGTAGAATCAGACAGTGTGAGTTTGAAACATATGGCCAGAACGTGCTTTTTGAATTTTGACTTGCAAAGCAAAAGGTTTTAACCTAAAAAGAAAGACTAGTAGCGGATGCAGGATTTCCGTAGAGGGGGGCGCTCGAAATGCGTCAGACGCCGCCGGTATTTAATCTCAGCACTGTCGATATCATACCAACGAGGAATTGCCTATTATACAGTGTAAAGATAGGTAGTGTCCGACTGTCTAATATTCTAAAGAAACGAAGGCAGAAACATTCATGGATCACCTGAGAGACAACGAGACAACGGATATTGCAAGTAAGAGACGTACAGCAAAAGCGTCTGGGAACAAAGCAAAATGGAGATAATTTGACAAGAAGTACACCATAAGTACAAGAACAGAGTTATTAGAAGTAAAATGCGCAGACATAGAGCAGAGCCACGAAAATCCGAGGAAAGTACATTTTTATTTTGTAAAAGAAAGCACAGGTAAATGCCCCTCATGACAGATGTTATCAACGACGCAAATGGAACAACATTGATAGAGGCAGAAGCGATCTAGCAACGATGGGCCAATTGCGAAGCAAAGATGCTATGTAGAACTGCAACACACGAGAAACGATAAGAATGAAAGATAACCATCACATATAAAAAAGAAGTCGAATGAGCTCTGAAATAAATACGAAACGGAAAATCACCTGGAGCGGACGAAATTCTAATCCAGATGTGGAAAGAATTATGTAAGTATTCAGCGGATGCAACGGTTAAGCAAAAAATATAAACACGCCAGCAAGATATTTTTGAAGATAATCGTCAACGCAATAAAGAAAAAAGTTCGAAGACGAAATAGGAATGGGACAAGCTGACTTTATGGAAGGACGAGGAACCAGAGAAGAAATAACAAACATGCGACTGATTACAGAGAAAATAGAGATTACAATCTTCCTTTATTCACTTGGTTTATTGACTATGCCAAAAAGCGTTCCACTGTGTGAGTCTCCAACAGTTATGGGTTATTATTGACAATATGGGATTTCCTGAACACCTTCCGGAACTTTAACAGTTCAAACATTGCAAACAAATACACACTTAAACTAACATGAAATTAGTTATAACTTCAAAATAATACTAATTAGTTATTATTATCATTATTATACAAATGAGAGTATATAAAACCATCGTTGTAATTCCTCTTATTCCTGCCTATACCAATACAAAAATATATACGCATATGCATAATCGTGCGACAGAGGTAAGGTCAATGGGGTGTCATAACACTTTTCCGCACTCTACGGTGGGCCAGTGTTTAAAGCCAAAGCGTAGAACTAAATGTGTTACTAGAAGATAACAATACGGTTTAAGTAAAACTGGTTAATGTATAATCAATTTTTTTGTAAAATAAGACAAAGATCATATATCTGGAATAAACATTACATTGATATTAGTTTATTTTAATCATAAAGGGACCAACCCATAACCAACTCACTCTGCCTTTGACTACTTGGAAATGCGTATGAAAATCAATGTAAATTATAATTAACTAATGTCTATTATTATACTTACAGTATGTTATTTTCCTAAATAAATAAATGTATTATTGTTACAGAGTAGTAGATACTGGGATAACACAGTTAGCACAGAGCACTCTTCCCTTCCTTCATGTCTGCCATCACGCCTTCTATACCTCCCTCCAAGTCTGAGTCTTTATCTGTACGCTTGTCTTCTGTAACTGTTCCACCCAAGTGAACAAACTTCGAGACCTTCTTTTGCTGCGCACCGTCTAATCTGACGTTCAGATCCTCGTGGTATTCACCACCCGCATAAGTAACTTCTGTTTCTGTTTATTCTGTATATCCGCAAACCATGTTACTCAAACCCTCTTTTCCATTCCTCTACCATACTATCAAGCCTTCGGGAATTCCTTGTTATTAGCGCCAGGTTGTCGGCATAATATGGCAATCTCCAATGCATATCCACAAATCGACAACAGAATGACAAAGTTTTGCACAAATACCAAAGCTCACCCAAAGATTCGAAGTTGAGATTATATATGCCTTCATTTCTGTCCGGAGATAGGATCCAGCTTTCGGACGATCGGCTGCTCCACCCGGCACCGATGCAGAGGACTAGAATGAGCCATGCGATATGACGCATCAGGGGGAGCATTGCTGTCGCACACAGTACCGTTGTTCCGTCGTTGGCCGACTTGCTCATAATAAATAGATTTCTCTATTTTTCACGTGTCAACGTGTTCCCCATTTCTTATATTTATAGCATCAGGAGAAATTGTTGTAGGCGTATGCCGCCAGCCAATAAGGATGGAGTATTGGACAGCGTGTAGACATGAAAAACGTATTATGCTTTTGTAAATGGAAATACATATCTGTAATAATACAGGAAACGAAGATTATGGGGAGACGTAGGAGAATATTTCATTTCATATTGACTTTGAGATAAAAGGTGTCTACATGAATGACCAAATTTAAGCCTAACGACTTTATATCCATGGACGCGTGTCATCCTTACAGACTCATCATTCATGTAGCCACCTTCTATCTCATTACCAAGGTGATCTGGCACTCTGCGATCATTTCATCATATAGACTTTGTCGAATAATTAGTTATCTATTATATGTTTTCAGTGACATGCCCTGGATTTCAAAAGGGGGGTGGGTGTGCAAATTCTAAAATTTCCGACTATTAAAAGCAATTCTTCAAATGTTGTATGTTACCCGACAAAATTAAACAAGACCTAATATGTGACGGTATTATACAAAAGCTAGAAACCTACTTTATATTCGATAAAAATTCAAGACATGAATTACCTGCAGTTATCTGTAAAAAAAAACACTTCATAGAGTGAAAAACAGCGACATAGGCACATCAGTTGACTTTCTGACAAATACGCTTTAAAAAGAAACAAATTGCGCCCGCGCAAAGCAAAATTAAATATTTTGCCGCCATATTATATGTAAAAAAAAGAGGAAAGTATTGTCTAATTATAAAGTAATCCATTGTTGGATCGTTTATTTTCAAGATTTGTCGGAATGAGTAGAAACGTTTGCGTTGAGTGGTTAGGCACATCTCAAAATGGGCTATCCATTTCTCAAAAGACGTGCAGTTCTAAGACGCTAATTGTGAAGTAGTTTTCTATGCCATTCGCATTCTGATTTTCTCGTAGAAACTACTGCCTTGGACATATGCGCGGCGTCTCGATTTCTGCGCCGAATTTTGCAAATGTCCATTTGCGCGAAAATTTGCGTCAAATGAATGCATTTAAGGTGTACATCTGGGTGAAAAGTTTCGGGCAACATTTGAAAGTTCCATCAACGAAAAGGAAGCTATCTTCTCTACATAAGTCGCAAATTGTCTTCTGTTGAAAAGATGATGTTATTTTCATCCAAATAATTGACCAGACAGAATTCCTCACCCTTAGCAGTAGTGGTGTTAATTTGCTCCATACAAATGCAAGTTATCCAAGTTATTTGGAAGTGGTGGAAACGCTCGTCTTCTTTTACGGTACATAGACCGTCGTACATTGCTGTAGTCCTTGTACTCCAAATCAGGCTCCCCTAAGTTATCCAGCTTCATCTTCAAACTTTTTTGCTGGGCTTGGCCGTCATTTCCTCCTGCTTTTCTCTTGCATGTCGTCCTCAGAGTGCTTTGTTGAAGTTCATCTTCATGATGATCATTGTGAGGTTTATGTTTGACGACTCCTTCATCTACTGTAAAGACAGTGGCGTTGCAGGTCTTCTTCGTACATCGCCAGTTGACCGAGTCATTTTATTGTCTTTGGAGTGTCGAAACATTTTGCCAGCAAACGGGAATGTCTTTTTCTTGCGATTTGTTTCAATGTTATAACATTGTAAGTTGTTCCATAGCTGAATATTTAAATGGTTTGTTAGCTGAGTTAGAAAAGAGAGAGTATTTATAGTGTAATGCCGATTATGTAACCAGATTTCTATGTGAACTAGATTCGATAAGTGATTTATACTTATCGCGCAAATGACTCATCTTTCTGAAATCGAGCAAATGCCACTATATTTTTTAGCGCAAATTGACTACAGTCAACCAAGACTGGTTTCTGTTTCATTGCGTAACACTTTATCCGTACGACTTTCAAACCTTTTTTTAATATTGGTGATGTCTTCGTATGCAGAAATGACTTCCATTTCTTCGCCTTTAAGCAACCTGTCTCAAAACCCGTATTCACATTCATAATATCTGCTTTATTTTCCGATCCGTTATCGATTTCGCCGCTTTCGTGTTCCACTCCGCAGACATGGTCGTCACGTGCGAGCCGAAACATTTATTTGTTAGTCGCAAACATACGGTAGCAGTTGGCATTTGAGTATTGATTTGGCGGCCTCTTTCTCCAAGAATACGTAGTCTTTATTTAGTGTGTTTAGATCAAACTCGACAGTATATTTGTTCATTTGTTTGATCCACCTTTTGGTCGCTTTCTTATTCCCTTGGGTTTCATGACCCTTCATGTATATCTCTTGGAGTAGACCCGCTCTTTGCTCGCCTTTCGCCACGTACCATGCAACATTACCTTCAAGTCTCGCCCACCAGCTTTGTCTTGCTCTAGCACCAACGCCCTTGCCCCTTGTCATTGCAAACAGACTCGCCCTGACTGTTGCGGACGTTGTTTGAGAGCTTAAATCAGCAAGAAAGTTCAGCCTTTTAGAGGCTACTAGCGACCTGACTGGTGGTAGGGTGATGACGTTCATATCACTCCTCATTGTGCCGTCTGATGTGACGACCTGTCCCAGGAAAGTAAACGATAAAGCTCCTAGGCCAGTTTCCTGATTTAATAACAAGATTCAGGTTGGCCAGTCGCGCTCAAGCCGACTTCAGTCTGTCGCCAATCTCACTCCTCATGGTGCCGTCTGATGTGACGACCTGTCCCAGGAAAGTAAACGATCAAGCTCCTATGCAAGTTTCCTGATTTAATAACAGGATTCAGGTTGGCCAGTCGCGCTCAAGCCGACTTCAGTCTGTCGCCAATCTCACTCCTCATTGTGCCGTCTGGTGTGACGACCTGTCCCAGGAAAGTAAACGATCAAGCTCCTAGGCAAGTTTTCTGATTTAATAACAGGATTCAGGTTGGCCAGTCGCGCTCAAGCCGACTTCAGTCTGTCACCAATCTCACTCCTCATTGTGCCGTCTGATGTGACGACCTGTCCCAGGAAAGTAAACGATTCGACTTCCTCGATAAGGATCTCATCTAACTTGACCTGTCGGTTTGCTCCACTGAACCATTTTTGGGATCAGACAAGGTCATAATCTTGGTTTTGGCACAGCTGATCTATATACCAAGTTTGTACAAGTGTTGGTATAGGCTGTTCAGATCAGTCTCAATTTGCTTACGGTCAGTACCCAGCAATTACATATCACCTACAGTAATTCTTTTGTCATCTCTCTTCTCTGAATGTAAGGGAACTTTAATTTTAATAGTTTTCCCGGTATCCATAAAGAGAATCTAAACTGTCTCCATGGCGCAGTCTTTTCTTGTTTCCTGCTCATTCATTGCAAGTAGACTTCCATAGCATTTCATTTCAAAGGATGTGATCTTCTTCTCAATGCTGAGTGCCAGGATAACTCTTACAGACTTACAACAGTGCGTGCAAGATAACACCTAGTAACATCTTCATCGTGTTTCTATTGTACTGTATGTCCACAGAGTTTCATCTTATCCATGGTGTTGGTTGCAAAGACAATTTTGGTTCGCAGAATGATGATGCATCTGCAAGACGATCAAGCGTCAAGACAAATGTTTATTAACTTCCAGTCTCGCTACTGTACAAGAAGAATAAACTGTTAAATCGATATAATCTGTGGTGACTCATTTGTGCTATGAACTACGAATTTAAAATTTAAAACTGCAGAACGAACACCTAAGACTAAAAATATCTGACTATATCGACAATGCAGAGTAAATTGTAATATCACTAGAATATGGTTTTCTTTCCGAATGATAACGCTCGGTGATTAATCATGAACTCGGAGTTCAGAAGATAGATTAACCCACGGTAACCAACAGTCTGAGACGTATCTATGAATCGGCTTTTGTCAAAGTGAACTCTAATAAGGTTTTAAACTTGAGTGAAGGCTTTTACCACTTTGTTCGTTGTCTGGCGGGTTTTATCAATAATTGTGTTCAACACCGTATTTGAGAATTTTTCTCTTTGTTTTCTGTTTGCGAGTTTTCATCTATATATATTTTCTGTTTCTCTCCATTGTCACTTTCATTTCTCATGATTATGAGCGCAGCCGTCGATCGAAAACTCGAGTTTTAGTTCTTTAATTTGTAATATTTTTACACTGTGACTTTACTCATTTGTATCAACAGAAGTGTACATGACTTCAATTTGAAACAGGTTCTCTTTGTTTTATTAGGGTTGGTCAAAAATTGTTTATCTTTGTTCATACTAAAATTTGTTATGAAACGTGTGTTGTGGAGAGGCATATGTATTTATTCTGTATTTCTTGCAATCCATAAATTGTTTTTTATTTTCTTCGACATCTAATTAACTATAAAGTTCTGTTTCTGTCTGTCAGTTATGATATGTGCTGTGTTATGTATTATATCAATTGTACTATATCGCCAAATTATGCTTATATAGTGTATACCAGATGAAATAATGTCTGATCTTATTGTATATTGCAGTGTCGGGTAGATATGTATTTCTTTTCATGATTCTGTTAGTAATATATAAATCTAAAAAATATATTTTTATTTTGTGATCATGAATATCGGGACGTAAGATTTCCTGCGTGGCTGTTCTCAAGTTGGTATTATATAAAATTATTGTAAAGTAGTAAATTAATGTCTAATGTCCTTTGTGATTCACAAAATGCTAAAAATGCAACATAAACGTTTACACAATAAAATCTGGCATTACTGTTAGAAACTTTCTATTATCGTTTACTGTTCCAGGCAGTGTACACGGTATACTCTGAAAATTTACAGTTACAATGCCAACATATATCAGCTCATGACAACATTAAAATTAAAGTCGGTCTTCAAATTGGACTTACCACAATCGCGACATATGCACCCATCCGTAGGTTTAGAGCGATCAATGCATTTATATTCGAGGTCACATTTATGCTTGCAGTCGTGCAAGGCATCTCCAGACAAGGCAATATCTGAAAATAGAAAGCAAAAGCGCCAGTGTGTTTCATCAATGCAGATTTCTAGATTTCGGCATCCAGTTTTCTCAATCATTTTAGTCCAAGTGTCAGAGAATTTAATCCAAACCGAAAGCAATTACCACGGATTCATAATAATAAGTTACAAATATGTTAACGCTGTCGACAAAACTCCATTTTCTCTCTGGGTTTATCTTTAA
>JAUYWV010101152.1:0-19059 GCA_032274565.1 Nematoplana nigrocapitula | reverse complement strand
AGAAACTTTAAATTGCGCACTCGCAAAAACAATATTAAAGAAAGACGAGAGTACTGTCTAAACGATAACAGTTGCAGAATTTTTATATCATAATGATCTTATTCCGAAATGATTTAGTTTCCATAGTTTTATTTTGCACATGGCATTGTGCTTAGAATTCAATTGGTGAGTTCAAAATTTGCGCGCAGCGCGCAACAATTTTATATCCACTGTAAGAGGAAAACATTATCTAAAAGATAACAGTTTCGGAATTGTTTTATCGGCCGTCGATTTCAAATAGAAGGCTCTGCAATTTTATTGGTATTCCCATAACTTCACATTACGCGCGGAATTTAATCGGGAATATCTGCAACATTACTTGAAATTATAGAGTAAAAGCTAGCCTTTTATTCAACTCGTCGGATTTCGGATTCTGCGTGTGTTTGTGTGTGCAAATTCTCAGAAATTCGTATGAAATTCACTGTCGCTTGGATTGTATAGTCGTGCAGCAGTCTTTAATGAAATATTTCTCGTCGATTTTTAGAACAATGTCTGCTTTTATACCTACTCTTTCGACATCTCTTCTTTGTGGCTAGTATATATGAATTTTGTGCGCTTGCAGGAAAGGAGTTGAACAAGACGGTCAAGGCGCGGATATCTCGCGTTTCGCCCTCCAGCTTCGCCTTCATCGAGGGTCTCCGACCCTTCGTCTGCTACGTGGTCGACGTGGAACCCTATGCCGACCATCCCACCTACGGCCGGGTGACCGGACGAGAGAGCACCAAACGGACGGTGCTCACCTTCGACAGCACTCCGTCCCGACCGCCCCAGAAAGTGACCGCCCATTGGGTTTCCAACAGTTCCATCCAGGTCACGTGGGAACCGCCTCCGCGTCGCAATCGGAACGGTCTGCTCACCGGCTTTTCCGTCCATGTGATCGGCAATGAGACCAAATTCAGCCGTTCCAAACAGGTAGGTAGCCTTGCCCTGCGCTTAGTTCTTTGACTTTTATAGTATTGCTTGCAAGTTTCTAGAACTTGTGGTCTCGGTTCTGATCCTAAACTGTGCCCATCGGCTCTGATCCAAACAACCCGAATGCACGTTCATTTTGAATAATTATGGTTGTTTAGTTTTGACTGAAAGCATCTACAGTATACTCGCTGACTAAAGTTGTGCGAATTCTTTGCACCAGATTTGTGTGGAAATATTAAATATTAAAAAAAATCAAAAGCATAAACAAATATATTTTTCTCTTAAATTAACTCAGCAAATTGTGGTATAAATAGAGGTAAATTTCTATCGCGATATTCACTTGTAAAGCAAAGTTAGAGCTATGGCACGTCTCCACAGTTTATCGCCTCATGTCGAGAAAAAGAACAACCGGAAGCATTGCTGATCGTCCCAGGACCGGTCGTCCAAAACTCGCAACTTCTGCCCGGGATCGAGCCGTCGTCGTTCGCAGCTTTCCACGGAATTCATGTGAGACGACAGCTGGGGTAACCAGGAACACCATAGAGACCTATAGACGCCAGAACAACAAAAATAGAGTGAGACGCAGACTCGCACTTTCAAGATTGCAGTGCTTTTGACCTCTCGAACGCATCTTTATGATAGCTCAGATTAGACGCGTCAGGCTGACCTTTGCCCAAAATCACATAATCTGACGCAAAGACGATTGAAGGTGGGTCCTCTTCGCGGACAAATGCACAGCCTGTGTCGATTCTGAAATTGGGAGGATCCTTATTATGTCTATGCACAGACGATGCCAAGCTGTGATCCTAGCCAAATATTGATTAGCTCAAGGACTATAATTAAAAAAAGTTAAATTTCTTGATATACTTTAGTCGTCAGGCTCTGGCTATAGTAGATTTGTTTGAGGATTACATATAGCGTGTTCCACAAATGTAAAATATAAAATTAATGTAATGATGTCGCATTGTCGTGTCATGTTTTGAAATGATATCAGTATTGCATAACTCCTAATAAATTAATTCTCTAATAGAACTCACTTCCACGTGTGACTTATTATGGAGAGTTGGGTGTATATAATGTTTTAGTCTTTATAATTTGCTCCGGCAGACTCATTTGAAAAGCTATATTGATTTAATTTGGATGATTGGAATTTAAAATTTAAACTTGCCAGCCGGCGCGCGTCCACTACTCCGACCTGACTGCAACAATTTATTTCAGCTATTCTTGATCTCTTAATCTCTCTCTCTCGCCCTCTCCAGTCGCATCCCAGGTGGCTGGGTTCAATGTGCCCGTTCATCTGTTCCACTAATTGTTCTGACAGAGATAGAATCTGTACCAGCTACATAGCAGCCGTAGGGTCAACCTTTTATGTGCCACGGTTTTGTCCCGTGCACCCGCAGTGCAGCCTCCCCCTGTCTGCTACACAAATTAGTTAACATCTAACTATCAACTATTGATGTTGGGCGTCCCCAGATACAGCTGCTACCAGGCAGGCAGGATCTCTTGAAAAGGTGCTAGGTTTCCCCACGACTGTTTGCCTGGCTCTTCTATTTATGCATTCTCATCTAGCATCCTGTGTTTTCTCGCAGTCTGGCATGAGAGAAGGGAGGGATGGAGGGATTTCCCAATATCCCACCCTACCCGGCTGACTGGATCGTTCACCTCTTTCAAATCACCGGGGTGGAGCGTCAGTTGGCTTCTTCAAATTTGTTAATTCATTAACGCCTACTTAGAGAGCGCGCCTGATTGCTGGCTGGCCTGTGCGGTGTGTGGAGTGTGCCCCGATCAGCTTGTGAGTGTGTACTGGCTGGATGGAATGCATCTGTGCGCTCTTTCAGCCCTTTTTATTTTCGAGTGTTTTAAAGGGTGAGAGGGGAGGGGGAAAATGTATTTTCTAATGCCACATCCTATCTTCTATCTGTGTTTATGAAACAGCTTTTTGGTATTGAATTTGTGGGGATGCAAATTCCTGACAAACTCTCTGAGGTTATCCACCAACTTCTGTGAATTTTGATGTTTTGTCTGTTTTTTTTGTTGCAAAAATAGTCTTCCTCGGTTTTGCACTCTTCGGGGGCAGAAATATTTTTAAAACATTTAAAAAAATCTTATTGTCGATAGAACGCACATTGGATTGTCAAACGACTTTTCCAGTTTAAGCAGGAGGCAGTCTATGGTGTAATCAAAGACGTTTTTACTGACTACGCTATAGGCTTGACATATTGTAGATGGAATTATAAACGATGCCTTCGTCAATCTCGACAAAATTTAACTTTTACAGTGATTCTGAAAGATGGGAAGATAACTGTAAATACAAAAATCAGACTACTTAAGGTAGTATTAATCCACACATATAGTATAGCGAGTGTTGGATTATCTCACAAGAAATCAAGAAACGAATCGAAGCGGTAGCGATGTGGTTTCTTGGACAGAGCGGGTGACGAACGAGAAAGTATTGAGCAGAGCAGAAACGAAACGACATTTTCAGAAAACATCTCCTATAAGACAGCTAGAATTTCTTGGGCATGTAATGAGAAAAGACGGTTTAGAAAATCTGGTTGTATACATCTTTACACAGATACATATTGAGCATTGCTGCGGAAAACAAATATCACCAATCTCGTTAACACATAATGCAGATCCACTGGTGACAAATTTATTTTCCCATCCTATACAGCACAGCTGAATATTTCATTAGAACACATTTTTGAAACCAAGAGAAAAAGTGATTCAGTCGATGTGGAGATAAAAATCGCAGATTGTTTATATAGCATGGTGACAGTTGCGTGTAGATCTTTCCCGTAGCATAACTATAAACGTATACTAGCGGAGGTACCGGTCTTCTCATGGGGGATACAGAGGGCAATAAAATATCAGGAAATAACCAAACTTTCAACTAACTAATTTTTTCTTTTGATTTAGTAAGGAAAAGCAGGGAGGTGACTAATGGGCTTACGACTGCCTAGTCATAAATAAACCTCAATAGAAGTGGCCCCTTGAGATTGTAACCAATTTTATTTATAAATTCCGAGGTATACTACTCTCAAATTTATTAGTAGTAAATAAAACCGTAGGGTGCTTTTTTCAATATCGCATGTTTTTACCTGGTTTTCAATAATTTGAAGTCTAGCGTTCTGTTATAAAATAATTTATAAAATTTAAAAAAAATGTAATTAAAGCCAGGTATAAACTTTCGCAGGCACCTGCTGTTTCCAAATCTGCCCTTAGTTTTGCTCTGGGATCAACCGTTCAAATTTGGTGCGCAGACACACATACAGAGATAGAGACACCTCTACTTTTTGATGGTGCAAATTACCTGTGCCTGTTGTTTCAGTTGAAAGGGACTTTTCACAACGAATGGCGATTTGTCAGGATTCATCAGAACAGATCGTCGAAATGCTTATACGTGTCTCGGTATTTTTATTTCAAGAAAATGATGCATTTTGACAAATAACTTTCCAAGACCGTGATTTAAAAAAAAATTAAATCGGTAGTTTCTGAATAATAGATCCGCACAATATACTGATATTGAAACATATATACAATACAACACCATAAAGAAGAAATTTGACTAGCTAAGAGTTTTATCATTGTCATTTTTTAAGACACGAACGTTGTCAATGCGGGTACAAGGTCATCAGACAAGAAATCAATGACATGATCATTAAAACATTAAAACTGTTAGGAGAGCACTTTATGGTTTCGTCTATTTGGTTGCGTTTCAATAATGAGGTTAATACATTGATACAATTAACGGTGCTTCCTTTTTAAATGTTATTGCTTTCTTGTCTGATGACTTTGTACCGGCATTATTTAAAATTTTGGCTTGATATAACTAATGACAGTTGAACGGTCGAAACAGGCTGCCATTAGATGTTTGGTATAGACTTGATTATGGGGAATACAAATTACTTTCGTTTTGTTTAAAATTTGAATATAGAGATTATTATGCAACGGTTGAACTGCGTAAAAAATCAATATCAATCCAGTGTCTCTATACACCAACTACACCTTTTAGCCATCAAATTGGTACAATGAAAATTCAAATACGAATAATGAAAATTCTATTGTTCGTATAATATGATATTTCAAAGTCCCAAATAGAATTTTCATTGTTCCAATTTGATGGCTAAAAGGTGTAGACTATCAGCGACTATATAATTAGTGATTTTCATATTCTCTTAACTAAAATAAATCTCCTTAGACATATTGTTTTCTATTTATAGCGTAACAAAGTTTCAACTCTTTGACAATCACATTTCTTCGTTGGAAAGAATACGCAACATGAGACACACGTTATAAAGTTTATACGCTATAAATAGCATATTATTTTTCCTCAAAATCGTGACCGAATTTGGTTTGGAAGGAGGTGTTAATTAGACAAAGACGAGAAAGACGAAGCACCTGCATGTTTTCGGGTACATTAGACAAGTAAATCTGACCTCATTATGCCAATTTCTAGGGATTTTAAGCTCTGGATCAAAGAACAAGATGTGAATATGAAATAATTCATATATACCTCTCCTATAACTACCAGAAGGTTAATAGCGGTTCTCACTATATATATATATATATATGTTATAACTCCCTGTGTTCATTACTTTAAATATAAAGACATCTGAATATTGCAAACATTCGAAATATATATATTATGTTTGACTTCTTTCGATTTATATTTCACGCAGATTTTCTTCAGATTAAATTCTTTCAACCTTGCAACTATTAGAGCGACAGCAGCGCACCTTTCCGTTTCCATGACACACACTTACGGGCGAGTCTTCGATGAGGCATGCATGTAGTACTGACGGAGTGATGTGTATACAGTATATCTATCCTCTTGTGCATTAGCAGAACTAAACCCTAAGTGATTAAAGAGGGTGTCATTCCAGTTAATGCCTAGAGATGAAAGACATATTTCTCTCTTTACTGGGCTTTTAAACACGTCTTCGTCAACACATTCTCACTTCTTCTCACCTCGACTGAATATGCATCTAGATATAATATGTAAGGACAGAGTAGTTCGTCGTTGGTTTTCGATTCGTTTGGTTTGTACAGTGCCAGAATGTTATTCAAATATGTTTCCTTGCGTATAAATTGTTTCCACTCCCGTTCAAATAATAATATGTTATAGATTTCCCAGTTCGGTCGGTCAGGTTCATTAATCTTATTATAGTGATAGATTAGGGAACTTTTACCATGATTGCGAGTTGAATAATGTGAATGCAGTGCAGTATAGAAATATATACAGTATATGGGCAAGGGGATAATCGCCTTTTATTGGCCTTTTAGTCGAAGTGATTAATGGCGTTGGTTTGACCTCTCTGTTTGACTGATTATTTGGGAGCGGCTAACCGCAACCACTCCAGAGATAATAAACTATAAATAGGACAAGGATAAAATCTTTTTCCTTAATTGAAACTGTACAGGATTTCTTTAAATCATCAGCAACCACACAGCATTAGAGGACACACACGGCTGTTATAGTGCGTATATATAGTCTTGTAGAGAATTTATGTTTTTTAAAAAACTTTTTACTTGGTATATAATTTCTTGGGATTACCGAAGTTTAGTTTTTTGCGCGGAGTTGAAGTTTTTGTTATTTATTTCACTTTAGATGGTTAAAGGAGAAAACTCAAGCGCACCCTTTCCTGTCCACCCTTAGTTCATGATTAGCTCTTTCTTTGCTCACCCCTTTGTCAATAATTCAATATTAGCAAACGATTGGTAGTTTGTCAGATTGGCATGAATTCACCACTCGATCAATTTTATTGCAGTGAAATCCAAATCGAAGTTGTTGAAATTTCGCGTCTTTCTTTCTTTTGTGTTCGTCGTTGCCAAATGTTTCCTAGCTGATTTTAGCTCTGAATCGCCTGAAAGTCTCTCCACCTTTGAATTGATCCGACAGCTGATGAACAGGGTCATGCACCACCGCCGTCAATAAGGAAATCAGTCACCATAGTCTTTAGACTCCAGCTCGATTATACATATAGCTTCAACTTATAAGATCTTATTTCTCGCTCGATGGGCTGCCTAGTTGTCTCCAGTACAGTATGCAAGAGACTATCTCTATACGGCACCCCATCGCACACGAGAAGAAAATTTGGAATATCTGCCACACGTATCGGGAGATGGCCATGATTCTACGTGATGATAGTAACAACAACAACAAAGCCCCCATGCGATCGCCTTCTCTTATTTATTTTCTCTCTCTGACTACTCGCGTTTCTCTCTCACAATTTTATTTCTCTTCCTTTTCTCTGGCTTCTCTCCTATTCTCTCTCTGTTTTCTCTTCTTTTTATTTTCTCCTCTCATTTATCTCTCGACCTGTAATTACAACAACAAGGCTGCATTTCTGGCTTCCTTGATCATCACAACAGCGAGGACCAGGATAAGATTCCGATACACTGATGAATGGTTGTTTCGATAGTATAGAAAATTGTTCAATTGAGTGGATATGTATTAGGAAACATGCTTTTGTTTTTTATAATGCATAGATAAAGTGTTCAGTTTGTGCATAGTGAATATGAAGTCGGAAAATTGTTTTCTTATATAATAATTTTGGTGCTTCCGATATCAATCAACCGGATATGGGCTTTTTGGCGTCAAAATATTCGATCTTGAAATTATTATAGAGAGGTAGTCTGTTACGTAATAAGGATGTTTATTGGAGAGACGCCTTATGGTTTGGTGCTCTTAGACAACAGTATACAGTAGTTGATTAAAATATTATTATACATCGCTGATATTGATAATATTTTTTGTAAAATGCTTAGATTGTTCCGTTTTGTCTTATTCCCTTTTAATTGGAAATATCATTATTTGTCACCTGTCAATTTGGCTTTCAATAAAAACAAGGACCGGTAAGTCTAATGATGCATCCTCGTCCCCTCCTTCCCTTCCTCCCGACAGTCAGGCCCTTCTCCGCTGCTTCAGAGTCTACCTGCTTGCTTTAATTGTGCCAAGTATCAATCGACTTTAAACATAAGCGTGACGGACATAGATACATACTGAGAGACACTTTTATAGAGATGCGAGGACGCATCTAAACACTTTCACGTAGGAATATACATTAATATAGCAAAGCTATTCGTTCATAGACGAGAGATTAGTTTGTAGAAAACCCATCTGCCACATAAAGTTGAATAGGATATTGTCAACAGTATAGAATGAAAACCGATAATTTGAGGGTGTGACGGAAGACCAGAAGGAGATGCGCCTAGGCCTCAAATCAAGTCAAAATCGGATAGCAAGGTACCTCGAACGTAGCCGGACAAATACAACGGTAGAGAAAGCCATAGACCCGGACACCATCAGTTAAATTGCGACCACCCTTCTGAGGGTATCGCTTGGGTGAGGGCTGGTGATCACCTCTGTTTCATGTTAATCAGACAGTCTCATCTGGGTGATATTAAACGGTTTAGCATCCCTTCTGAGACACTTTGTATGCCCAAGTTTGATGTATCTACCGGCACGGCCTCTCAGAGGAATCCGTGTCGGTGGACTCGTATCTGAGGGAGTCCCGGCTCCCCTGACGAGACCTGCTGTACAACAACAACTTCCTCTTCAGAATATTTTCGACTTTCGCAAACCGGACTCGCGGATAGCCCAATCGTCTACGGACAGGTCAAAGTGTTGACGATTTTGTATTTCACATTAATGTTTTAAGAGAAATCTTCTGAGTAATTAAGGAAACAGAAAAAATACAGTTATCTACTACTTTGTTACAAAAAGCATTTCAAAACCTCGTTGCTAGTAAACCCGTATTAAAATAAATGTACTATTTTTAGAAATAAAATAGTGGTTTGAATAAATTGAAAACATTCTTCAACCAAATTTATGTTGAAGGTTTAAGTGATTCACTCTTTAAGTGGAATAAAATAATAAAATTTTGTTTCGGCATAACCTTTGGAGGTCAATAGCATGTGGGCCAATATTCTGTGTATAATATCTACGTTTTAATTACTAATTTGTCAACAGATATTGTATTTCTGTTTGCCTGCCTATTTTAATTTTATTTTACGATATATTTCTCTTAGAGAAGCTTAATATACGTGTTATACACAAATGTATTTATTTTTTATATATTTGCTCTTTGACTTATTTTTTGTAATTCGCACGTTTTCCCTACGCTTATACTTGATTAATTTAATTATTACCTTTTTGGCTAGCTGTCTCTCATCTTCCCAGTGTCTCAGGGCGTACTTGTCTCGTTTTCGAATATCCAGTGCAGTTTCTTTGTCTTTGTGGACATATTTCTCCACTGAAACGTCTGTATCCGGTAATTCCAGGTTCACTGATGATACCAGGAGCAAAATGAGATTAAGATAGATAAACTGGGCAACGTTGTTTTACAATTAGTTAAAAGGAGTGTTATGAGTATGCATGTATAAAATCATATTATTATTATAGATATAGATAGTACAAAGTTAACGATAAATACGTTATTTTTTAGAATTATGAATCCTTTGATCAAAATATTTAGTTGTGAATCACATTAATTCAGGTCCTAGTCGATTTTTGGTCAGTGTGGTAAAACTATCAATCAATAATTTTTATATTTGATTACAGTGTTAAGTGAGCGGTGATGAGCTTTAACCGTTCAAGGTCATTCAAATATAGTTCACACATATCTATTTTTCATACTCTTATCTGCTGCATGTGTTGTTTTGTGTCGAGATTATAGCGTTCCTGGAATATATGTTTCTCCGATTTTATAATGACTTGTGCATGTGGTTTATGTGACTCTAGGCATATACATTAACATTTAGTGTGTATTGTTTCGGAATGCGGCCTTATAAGCACTATTGGCGACATAGTGGTTTACGACTATAGACAGTTTCAGACACGACTTACGCTTTCTACTGTACCCGGGCGCGGACAGTACTACTCCGGAGTCAGGCCAATGGTCAATGGATAATTGTTAGATTCATGGTATTAGTGGGACGTCAGGCCAATGGCCAATGTGTGATTGTTAGCTTAACTGTGTTAGTGGGACGTCAGGCCAATGGTCAATTGGTGATTGTTAGCTTAACTGTGTTAGTGGGACGTCAGGCCAGTGGTGAACCGCGGACTGTAAACGCTACAACCTATACATGTGGGCAGTGTGGACCCATTTTACTGACATACGCAGAATTATAACCCAGCCCAATCATAGCTACCAAGGTAGAATTCCTAATCTTGACCAGTACCACAATGAGTACATTTATCGCTTCTCTAGGGTTTGCCTTTGCGAAGTACATTTGATTCGTTCTACCGATTACTATGATACAAACCGCCAGATTAGTCCTACGTTAGATAAATTGTGCGCTTCTGTGAAGAATATCATGTGGGCCTGTATTGGGAATTTGGATTATTCAAACGACCTAATTAAAATGAGATAGTCAGACGCGAGCGGATCATGACCTCGCTACAAGCAGAAACCCCTTTCCTAAATGAAACAAAATTGCTCAATTAGTAAGCAAGGTGAAAGAATATATATACAGAATGATAGTGACTGGATTCTAAAGTTTGGTTCTTTTTATTTACAAATTAAACGATATATTCTTTTTGTACTAATTTAACGATGAAGATACTATATGCAATCCCAAGATATTCTTTCTGCGAAAAGATCATTCGTAACGCGTATGGTTATAGAGCCAAGAATTGTTTTTTATATGTAGTATTTTCCGTTTTACGTGACCATAATGTGAAGAGGAACCAAGGGAAAACAAGTGGCTGAAGGAGAAAAATATGGGCGAAATCATCTTCCCTGCGAGTTGAAGTTTAATCAAAGGGCTGGAGCTGGCTAATGCTGGTCTCTACTTCAATCTACTGTAATCGACTAAGCAGCTGAAGTCAAGACCAAGAATCAACCCTGAAAATACGACATGACTTTAGATTCCATGGCACGGGTTATATGAGCATCTTACGCCTCTAGAAATGTGCATATTTTCTGTCGTGATAAAGACGGACCATTTCACTATGCCAGAATAGTGAATCTCGATCGCCTCTTGAACAGTAATAAACTGCATGAATCGCTGAGAGATAGGAAATATTACGAATGATGCTTTCAATCTTTCAAATCGCGCAAATGGTTAGGAAGTCACCACAGCTATTGTTATACAGGGCAGTCAGAAACATACCCAATTCCTTCCGTTTGAAAAATGACATATGTTGATTGTTATCTCTCAAAGCGAAATAATAATGCTGGCAGGCTTAGAAAACATCGTGCTGCACAATTGCATTACTCTTTGTGCTACACGCCGAGCTGAAAACCAAACCCCTCCAATTACAACATCGCAAATTGGTTTGATCGAAGTGTATCCTCGAGGCAATGCAAGCGGTGCAAGCAAATGGCTGGTGATGTGTACTGTATGTGTGGAACAGAGAGAATGGAGGCAATACTGTGCTACAACCTCCGAGAACACCACAACAACATCCGGATGGTTTGGGTCCCAGGCCACGCAGACATCGAAGGCAACGAAGCGACCAAGCCGCAAGGAAGGTCGCACACTGCCTCAATCCAACGTCATAAAACGGCACTGCCGAAGGAAATGGGCTTCCGAATACAGCACCAAAGTCAACCCCAACCACCAACACTGTTAGGCTACTGGGGGACAAAGCCCCATCATACACCGCCCAGTCTGGTCCAGACGAGAGAAAACGGCCTTACACTACTTCCGGATTAACCACTGCCCATTCCTTCGTCACACCATGTGCCGATGGACGAAACACCCACCGGCATGTGCGACGCCGCACATATCATTATTGACTGCCTTAGATACACCCACTTCTGCATCTTTGAATGTGGTCCAAACCTTGACCTCAGTGTCCTCCGAAAATATCACGATACGGTGGTCTGCATCTTTGAATGTGGTCCAAACCTTGACCTCAGTGTCCTCCGAAAATATCACGATACGGTGGTGAGATTCATTCGCCAGACCGGGCTGCATATCCGCCCTGATATGGATTAGCAAATCCAACGCTGCCAAGACAGAAGGACAGAAAAACTATCGTGTGACAGATGTGGTGTTGTTCTATCTGCGGGAGGACCTTTATATACAGAGATGGTAAAAAAGTTGTCGACCGTGATCATGTGACGAGTAAATTGCGAATAGTTATTGTTTGCTAAGAATACAATGGAAAAAATGCGATTCACATGTTCTGTGCACGGTGACCTTGAAGCAGATACCATGAACGTCGAAACCAAGGAGGGTTATCTAACAATGAAATGGGGAGGGATGCCAGGGAAGCAGTTATCGATTGATCCTAACAGATGTAACTCTTTTCTACTATCGCTACTTGGATGAATTAGGGTACACTACTAAACGTTAACTCCTCAGATATATTTTTGCGTAATTAAGAGAGAGTGAATTTGCCTTATGATTCAGGGAGGTTTCGTCTAGAAAGATACAGATTTATGTAGATAAAACCAACTTTAGTATGTGGTTTAATCAAGGTACTGGGAGAAATAAAAAAGGTTTATGTAATAGGACCTACATACTTCAAAAGTGCTCAATCTAAACACATCGCGGCAATCTGAATTGTAGGTGTGACAATACGGACATATTGTAAAGAATCTAAAATCTAAAACGTTGAGGCTACCTAACAAAAATCGAACTTTAAAAGCCTGCTTAAGCAAATTGACTATATGTTCAGTAATTTATCATACGCTCTTCGAGCAACGCAGACACATGATCTTTACAAAACCTGGTCGAATGACGGTCAAGTAAAGACGTCGGGAGATCTACCTGGAAGCCTCAAATTCCATAACCCCATCTGAGTGCCAAAGTTAAGAATGTGATGTTTTCTCACATTTAGAAATCTATAGTATTGACTATATTCCCCGACCATATGTAAACATATTTAACTTTACGCGCCACTGAACCGTTTGACAGATTATCTTCAGTGGCGGCCAAATTCGCAAGATTACAATAATTGAACTGAATAGCTAGCGTTGACACGTTTATTTCTTTATCACAAATGAGTAACGTTGGTGCGGGGATAGGTCAAGTTTCAATTACGGAAGATATGTGTGTATTTCGTGCGATATTTAGCCATGAAAAACACTGCAAACATCTCGACTCACAAGAGGACTCTCTTCGTGGTAATTTTGACTTGAAATCTTCACTGCTGTAGTCCTTCACGAAAAGTGGTTCCGTTTTAGCAGTGTAAATGCTTTCCAGAGATTCTAATAATAGATAAAGGAGAATACCAGTTTAATTATTCTGTGCAACTTACCTGTGAAAAATATACAAATTAACATTCCTACACATGCAGCAAAGATCAAATGGGTAAAGGAAAACAAAAGTAACAAATATGCTCTTC
This sequence comes from Nematoplana nigrocapitula, assembly GCA_032274565.1. Classification (NCBI taxonomy): domain Eukaryota; kingdom Metazoa; phylum Platyhelminthes; order Proseriata; family Nematoplanidae; genus Nematoplana; species Nematoplana nigrocapitula. The sequence continues at coordinate 5,804 of JAUYWV010101152.1, read as the reverse complement.
TGATGCAAACCACTTTTAAGATCATATATCTCGATTTCAACTATTAAATTGCTATTTCCATACTATACTAATTATTTACTGGAATAGTAGCATTTAATGAATAGTACTAAATTTACAAATATTACTAAAATTAAAAAAATATTTCCATTATACGGTACATATTTTAATTAACTTTAATTAAGTTTGTTCACCGTGGTACTGCTGAAAAACTTTAAGAAAAATGATTAAGCAGTAACCAAAGTAATAGCTGCTGAAAACGCAGACAGTTTTGAAAATATTTTAATTAAAAAAATAAATATGAATTGTTTACGTTTTCAAATGTTTGTGACCGTAGTCACCGTACCTGGTGGTCTTTGAGAAGTAAGGAGGGGAAAGAGTCCGAATCTGTTTAAGAATATGAATGTAACGTTGTAGAGGTCACGTAGAAATTATTAAATAGAGTAATTATTCGTTCAACAGATAAGCTACATCTTTCAGAACAAAAACAAAGTAAGGAAAGTGTTGAAGACTTTGTGGAAAATATCAAATGGAAATATAACCTACTTATTGATTCCCGCGACGTCTTGTCTGAGGATCGCATTTCGATTCGAAAATCTTCCAGTCCTATGGCGAGATCTCTATAATCCAATTCATTCATATTGTTCGTGTCCAGAGTGTTGATCAGATCTTCTAAGATGTAGTCCGGCACACGAATGTCCGCCTACAAGATGTTTTGATTCCGCCGTCAATCAATCAATAATAATTTGTTGTTTCTACATGCCTATACATAACGAACTACTTCGGGTTACTTTCTGCTTGGGATCAAGATTTATAGAAAAAAGTGGTTTTTGTTCATTTAATCGGACAGATCCAGTTTCAAGTCTTCCAGGTTTCAAATAAAAATATTATAATCTTGAGAAAGGGTTTTCCCCTGCTATACACGTCATAATGCTGTTTGAGGTATGTGTAAAAGGATGTATAGTTATTTTCTATAAGTAAATATATTTTCTTCAAAACCATAATCCCTACATGCTTTACCATTCAAAAAGCGCTTGAGAATCTAAATATGTAGATATTGTACAATCAAGAAGACGGTAAACCCAAAAGCGGACATATTTGTTACGTGGTACCTGTAGAAGATGGAGCCTGATCTGACAATTTATTAATCTTAATTTAACTGCTAGAATTTTTCTGTCTTTGGTCAATTTGCTTATATTACTCAGAAAATGTTGGAGGCAACGTGTCTTGATTTAAATTTTCTGCAAAATTCACTCTATAATCCGGGTTGACAATGGAAAACAAATGGAGTGTGCATATATTTATCAGGTTGTCCATATATTTGACAACGTTCGAAATATCTTAAAGAAAAAGTCTCCATTGGCACATTACCGTGAATAGCTTAATTGAAAGACGTCTTATTATATTTATAAAGTTTACAGTTAATTATATATAATATACAGTAACTTGAACTCTCATGAGATTTTTTGTTTAAACAATGTCAAAGTAAAACAAGTGAAACAAAGTGTATTTCTATGGTATAAATTTTAAACAAATACAAATAGTACAAAATTAAAAGTTAACTTTTTAAGGTCCACTGGTGTTGAATATAGACGGTCATTGGCGTTTCACCCAAATAAAAATGTTGTATGACTGAGTAAAATGAATATATATATATATACGTCCGGTGACGGATCTTCGAGAAGTAATCTAAATGTCACACTTAAATAGTGCTAATGCAGCAAAACCTACCTCATTAAAGGCTTTCCTAAGTTCATCGTTGGTCAACGTCCAAGTTTTGGTCTTGTCGATGTCGGAAAAGAGATCAACCAAACGCAACTTTTTCCTCCTCAACTCAGAGTCAATCATGGACAGGGCGAGAGGGGATGGACGAACAATTTCAGGTCTATTCCCTCTATAATGCGCCAGTAGAGGTTTCTCTTTCTGCTGCACTCGAAAGAAATAATACATAATTAAAAACTCTGTGGTTATATGTAAATGTGTCATTGTCAAATAAAGTTTGGTGGTGATAATCACACCTGGTGTTATAGAACAAAACAAATGTTTGCTGAAAGATACAGCTGTCATTAAATTTAGATCATCAAAGGTTCAAGTCAAAAATCCTAGTGCAAAGCCTAAACTTCGATGACAAAATTTAAATTAAATTTAATACGAGGTATCAACTACTAATTTCAGCACAGTATAACGAGAACATTAGCACTGAGCTAAATACTTATAAATCTATTTTATTTCGTTTAAATTATTTTACAAACTTTGACATGATCAATGTAGATTACATTAGGTACCTACATTTGCTTATTTAAACTGACAAACGGCAAAATATTTCGAATAAATACGTATATAAAACCATACTAAAAATGACTTTTGTACAGAAGAGATTATAAATTTATTTGGTTGTCTTTCGAGGAAGAACGTTTACCATGACTGTTTTGCCCTTAGCCCTTTTAACATTTTTTGATAACTTTATCGCTTTAATTATTCTTGCAACATTCTAATTCTGCTTTTCCTTTATAGGTAGGTATACCTTTCTATTTGGACCACAAAATTTTTCAGAAAACCATTTACTCCTTATATGTAAATTGTATGTTGCGCAAGATAATTATTTTGACTTTGCAAGCAAACACCTCTATAAACTTCTACATATGTGCAGTGCAAGTGTACGTATACGTATCTATTTTATGCCAGGTGAATCTTTATATCAATTTCACAATTTATTATCCATGTACAAAACAGTGTTTCATTTTCCTTAAAACTTTCATAGTTGCATTTCGACATATGACTTATGTAATACCTAATCGGTCTGCTAAAAATGGATAAATGTTTACTACTTCACAGCCCTATATTAAGATAGTTCACCACCTGGATTTTATTTACATGATGTTTTTATTTATTCAAATTGACTAATATTCACCCACCTTGGTTAGAACTGCACGCGGATGTTTCGCCTCGTAAATCTCACGCGCTACTTTTAATTCTTTAGCTGTTTTATCCGGTTTTCCTGCCAACCATTTCTCTATGTCACCCATCGATTCGAGATCGCGTCTCAGCTTCTGCCGGTCCTCCAGTTTCGTCTTGTAGTCGGCAATGGGGTCAATAATCTGAGACCCTCTGCTCATCACTTCTTCTTCGGTCCTTCTCCGCATAGGCGTCAGCTGTGAGCAAAATGTATCACTGGAAAATTTGTGCGCCTCTGTCGTCCTCATTGGCGGTGCGATAATGACCCTTTTTCGGCCTTTGCTATGGCCCAATTGTTCCATCACGGCCCGTTGCGTACCGAAGTATTTCAGAGCGGCTTTGTAAAATTTTGCTTTGTGAAGATCGCGTTGGGCGTACATATTCAGCTGGTCGGTCAACGGGAGATGGTCCAAATTGAACGGATCAAAGAGGTAATCAAAGGCTTGTCCCAAATCAACTAGAATGCTCTCATCTACGCCCGTATCATGAACTTTGATTGGTTTGGGCGGCGGTGGAGGTGGTACCATAGCCAACCGTTTGGCCAAATTTGGCCGTTTGTTCACCATTATTCTGTATTAATAACAACATGCTAATGAATAAATCAATGCAATAAAGATAAAATAAAGGTCCTGCTTGCAGATCAGTGATTGCAATAACTGCCATTCTGATTCCCAAGCCATAGAGGGATGAAGATTTTAGTATATTAGGAAAGCTGGGACACAGTTATATTGTTCTTACTAACACTAAAACATAAAATTGTATGTCACTCGTATGGCTAATCAGACGATAGTGGATTGCAGTCACTATATGTATAAATAACAAATAGCAATGAACTAAAAAGGCATGAAATACCAAATATAAAAATGTAGTATGCTGTTGTTCACCTAATATTATTAAATCTTCATACTGAATAGATAATGCCTTAGAAACTGGGAAACAATAAACATACTCTATTATTTATTTCTAAATACTCATTACAACTGGAAAGATGAAACCAAGGTCTGAATAGTATACTTTCTTCACTGATACATATGTTATTGTGCACTGATGGTAATACAAATGGATATTGCTCCACTGTTACAGTTACTTCTGGGACACCCTGTATATTGTAGGGTATAATAATTATCAGTATCCCTTACCTACCATATCTGCAGCAATTGTGTCAAAAATAAAATGGTCAATGCATGCACTAAGTGCAACAAAGCAGTATGCGATATGTGCCAAGCTAGTATCTGTACAAAATGTTATCAGTAAGTTGAAAAAATCTCATAAATAAATACGTATTTTCGAATATTTCTAGTCAATTTTGCCCATTTTTTAAAACTTTTTTACTATTTGCAATATGAGATCAGTTTCATTTTTTCATAATAACATAAATCTACATCATTATTTAAATTTAATTGATTTAATTAGTTATATGTAATAAATTTCTGAAACATTCCTATCAGTCAATTGACTGTAATGGTGGCGAAAAACAATTCATCTTTTTTAAAGTACACTTATAATTTGTTAAAAAAACATAGTTTTATATAAGAAGAATACAATTATAAAATTCACATAATTTAAGTAAAAAAGGTTATAAGGTAAAACGTTATGGCTAATAATATCTTGATTTCTATCAATTAACATGTTTGGCACTTCTATTGTTAATATACATAGAAGGATCACCATATCATAAAACATCTTATAAAATAAGAAAAAAGTTTTAGCAACGACTTTATTAATTTTAAAAAGTCACTTATTATTTAATTGAAATAGTAAATTTCATGAATGTATATACAGTATATACACTGTACATATAAAGTATATAAAGTAAACACTAAATTTTATTATAAAACGACAAAAAATACTTTTATTTGGTGAATTTTTCTTTCATTCCATAATTTCATCACTTATTAAAATCTTGCATTATATTCAGTATCCTTTTTGGATTGGATAGCACTTTTATATATTTTTAATTCTATTCAGTTATATTAAGTTCTGCCTAATCTCGAATGTTATGTACCGGGTGAGTAAAAAATTGTGCTACAAAACTAAACCACTGTAACTTTGGAAGTACTGTGCCAAAACTCATTTGATTTGTTTCATTTGGTAGGTAACAATTGTAAGTTTTATTGCTTAAATTTTTAAATTCAAATATTGATTCTTTCGAATGTAATGAATTAATATTTGATATTATTTGCTTCAGTTTTGAACATGACTCAGTCTTCTGTACAGTGATTTGCAGGAAACTTATTCATCTTCACCCGTATCGAATAACGCTTGTCCAAGGACTGTCTGACTATGATATGATCTTCCGCTGTTAGGCATTGCGAGTCTTCACGGAGAAAGTGCCACGAGGTCTCAAAAATGTCATCTTTAGTGATGAATCCACTTTTAAAACAGATGGAACTGTAAACTGATGGAATTCAGAATTTGGTCAAACACTGCACCAAGTAACTTTTGTTCTCAAAAGTTTCAAAACCACCAATCTGTGACCGTTTTTGCTGCAATGACTTCAATTGACATCTTTGGACATTATGTTTTCGAGGCACAGTAACAGGTGAAAGATACTGTGACATTATGAATCTTTTATTTTTCCTAGACACTCAGCAACAGCAGGAAAGAGAGTTTTGGTTCATGCAAGATGGTGCACCGGCCCATACTGCTTTGCTCTCGCGCGATTTAATATCTGATTTTTTAAAGCAGAGTTGTTGGTCATCACTTCCTTATTGAATAGCCTCCGAGATCGCCCGATTTGAATCCGCTCGACTATTTCCTTTGAGGATTTGTGAAAGATCGTGTTTTTGAAGAACAGAATGGCACTCTCACTTATCAAGATCTTTGTCAGCGGATTACTGATGCATTTCAGG